>JASGAT010381367.1:0-16327 GCA_030220025.1 Chelon auratus
TTTTTTTTTTGTTTTCAAAATCAAAATCTGAGCTCAGTCCTACCCTGCGGGTGAATGTCTTGCTACATTTGTCGCAGACAAAGGCAGTGGGGACAAAGTTTGGATCATGGTAGCGTTTGAAGTGCATGTCCAACAGCTGCTTCTGCCTGAAAGTTTTGTCACATTGGCTGCAGGAAAATGGCTTCTCTCCTGTGTGTGTACGCTTGTGCATGATCATGTGGCGCTCCTGTAGAGCAACATGTCAAAGTTATTCAACAGTAAATAAGCACTTGAATGAATAAACCCAGCACATGTGTATATGGTTTAGGTAACAAACCTGTCTGCAGCAGTAATCACACTGGTCACACTTGAAACGTTTCTCATTCTTGTGGGTCTTCTGGTGTTGGATGAGAGCATAGCGCTCATGAAACACAGCATCGCAGTAACGACATTTCTTCCCCGTCTCAATAAATGAATGCTGCTTTCGCAAGTGAACACCTAGGATAGAAGCAGACACCAGTCAGAGAAACACTAAGAGACAATTTAAGTTTTCACAATCATGATTTACGAGGACATATACCATAATCCTAGACTCCACATGAAACCCAGTAATGTCTCCAGATCATTCCTGTTAATGAAGTGTGAGGTATAAATAATCACACTGCACTTACCAAGGTCACTCTTGCGTGCAATGACGGTATCACAGTGTGGGCAATGGTACTTAGCCACATTCTCTGTATGTTTCTGGAGAATGTGCATCTTCATGGTGCCGCTCTGTGTGAAACGGGCATGGCAGATGTAGCACTCGTACGGCTTCTCGCCTGCAACAAAAGAGGGTACCGTGAGCAAGACACTCTTTTCAATCTCAATGCAAACCATTTTTGATCATGATAAAAATCTGTCTCTTACCAGAGTGAGTTCTCATGTGTCTCTTCAGTTTGTATGTGTCTCTGCTGGCATAGCTGCAGAGACTGCACTGGAAGGGCCGCTCCCCTGTATGAGAGCGAATGTGCCTCTTCAATTTGCTCACCTGGGAAAAGAGACAGCAACATCAGAATAAGAACTCGTCCTTCAGCATAAAAAGGAGAATGACAGATTTGACTGGCACTTAAGCAAAGTCAACATCCTATTACTTGCCTCCACGCTGGAATAGTCGCACATGGAGCACTTGAAAGGCTTCTCGTGTGTGTGTTTGTAGCGACGATGACGCACCAACTCGCCGCTGGTCACAAATGCCATGTCACAATCTGTGCATTTGTGTGGCCGGGTGCCTAAAATTTTAAGAAAACAAGAGTTAAACACCATACATTATCTCTCCTGTATGTAATTACTCTCTGACAGAAAGTAGGCCAATTTCCAATTCCAGTCTGTGCGTTGCTACACATTTCCAGGTTACCTGTGTGTGTATTGAGGTGGTTTCTCAGCAGTGTGACCGTCCTGAAAGCTCTTCCACACAAGTGACACTTATGTGGTCTCTCGTCAGTGTGGCTCTTCATGTGTCGATCCAGGTTAGAGCGCCTAGGACAGGTGTAGCTACACAGCTCACACTGGAAAGTCTTCTTCACACCTGCACACCACACAGGCAGACATTATAGGTATAGCAAATATACACAAAAACACAAACAATATCCCTATAACTACAATTTTCCAATTTCTTGCACACCAAGTGAGTGAACAAACCTTTTTTCTTGATTTTGGTGGGCTTTGGTGGCTTCATGTTGCCCACAACTTTCTCTGCATTCACCTCCGACAGCAGTCCCTCCTGCTGCTCTTCCTCAAAGTCGTACACAGAAACATCCATGTCACGGGTTCCATCTGCATAGCGCAGGCGACTCTTCTTTCCTTTCTTCCCTTTACGGATAGAGGTAATGGGCTGGTAGTCTGGGTCCTTGGTCCACTCTGGGTCCTCCTGGGGCACAGCAGATTCCACTTCTGCTGTCTCTTCATCCTCTTCCTCTCCCCTTGTCCCTTGGAGCTCTTCGTGGGCAGCCTGTAGCTCCTCCTGCTCTACAGTCTCCACTTCCCCATTGGCGCCCACTTTTACCACCTAAAAAAACCCCAAAACAATTCAGCTTTGTTTGACAAAACTCTTCAACAAAATGACTGGGTTTGCAGCACATCAGAGTCAATTCTCACCTGAAAGCCCTCGGGCAAGGGAAGGGTGTGACAGATGACTGGCTCTGCATCCTTGTTAGCTGTTGATGCCTCAACATAAGTGGCCTGGAGCCCCTCCACAGTTGCTGTTGTAACCGGTACTTGCACTAACTGAAGCTGGCCAAGCCCTAATGCAGCACCTGCCTGCTCCTCCATGTTCACCACCTACAATGAACAGTGCATCGTTAACTTGATGAAACATTTCCAAACGGACCAATTACTGATACTTTGGTGTAACCCGAGTCACACAAACCTGGAGTGTGATGATCTGACCCTCGTCTCCACCAGTGACAGTCACTGTTCCACCTCCATCCAACACCTCTGTCTTCATTTGCAGCAGAGTTGGATCAAGAGCATCCATCACCATCATTTCCATGTTACCGGCTACCTCACCCTGTGCCCCTTGAATCAAGGCCTCTCCTCCCTCTGGCAGGACCTTTCCTTCAGCAGCCAGGGCAGCAGCCTGAGCAGCCTCCATGGAAACAACCTCGCCCTCCATGGCAATGGGCCAACCAATGCGCTAAACAAAGCAGACAAGAATAATTTCGTTGATATGTTAGTGTTGGTATAGTTAATTCAAGCACACAGCAAATATCATTTCATTAATATGTCCGTTGACCATGGATGGGTATTACCTAATATTCTCTAATGCACAAGGATTAGCCATTAACAGTCATACTTAACCAAGTTTGTCGAACATGACTGCATTTAATGGTGCTAAATACTTCCAGTTTATATGCTAACACAGAAAGAGGGCATGCGAACTTTTAAAATTATTAAATTAATATTACCTATAAAATTGAATAACATCTCAACTTGCAAATGTCTATATCGTTTACTGGTCCCGGTATGTTGTGGCGATCGCTAGTTGTAGTAAACACGTTTTAAATTCACCGGGCTCAGCCATGTTGAATGTAACGACTTCTGGTGTAGTCGTATACCTGTGACAAAGCCAGTATTTGCCAAGTGTGAGGCAGATAAAGTAACCCCTGAGCTTAGTATATAACTTAAGGTGCGTGTAGTTCGCCATGCTTTGCCGCACATCAGTGACCGAGAGGCCGACTTTTAAAATGTCCCTAAAACGTCTTCCTGTGCGGCTCATCGCTGATGAGACACTGATGAGGTTTGTCTGTTTGCCAATAAGAGAAGTCGATCAGGCAACGCTTCTCAGTCACTTGTTTCCCAATTTACAAACATATAATTTTAATAATCTTGAGGTTATCGGCTCACAATGCACGAGTATAAAAATAACACACGATTTAGTCGATTTAAACTACTTAAACACTGTCTCATATTAGTTGGTTAACTCGGGAGGCGCGAGTACGTCTGAAAACAGGAAACAAAGGGCACGATAAGATGGACGTCAGGCCTAAACAAACTTAAAACAGAAATAGCGGTAGAAACAACCATCACTGTACAAATACACCAAAATATCGACCAAAAGCACCAAAATGCTCAACTGAAACATGGAGTTACAGTTTATAGACGGATTTAGTGCAGTTTGGATAACGATAGAGGGAGACAAACACCCCCCGCCAGCCGCCTGGCCGGTAAGCCCTACCGTGACACCTAGAGGCCGACGACAGCTCCTACAAAAACGTTTCCGTGTTTGGAGGCAAAGAAGCGGCTTCACTTACTCCTTGTAGTTTATTTTCCCGTTATATTCACTTGTAAGTTCAGCGTCGCGGTTGCACCGTTCAGTCCCGCTCCGGAAAGCCGTGTGTGCTCTGCGCCGAGCTAATAATTTTCTCCCGCTTTAGAAGAGTGGGCCCAACACAAAATGGCGGCCCATGAGAGCTGACGCGCCTGCGCACACACAACACCCGGGGGAGAAAAGGGGAGTGGTCGCGCTGTGGCGTTGGGTGATGGGCGCCAGATTTGAATTCAGACGTGGGCGTGGCGACCGGAAACAAGACGGTGATCAGTATAACATTATTTACTATTTTTTATGTTAAATTCAGATCAGTTCTGTCCTCGAGATGGATTTTATACATTTATTCACCTCAGTCATTGCAGAGTCGACACTATGACGAACAGTTTGTGGATTAAAGCAGTTCATGAGATCAGCCACAGGAGGGCAGTATGAATGTTTTAGTTGTGAGGTGGACCTCATGCCTAACGCGCATACGATCACGCACACACACACACACACACACACACACACACACGAAGTCGTGATTGATCAATGCAGCTCAAAGACGTAGAAACGATTGATTTGAACGGATTAAACTGGCGACAGGGGAAAATTCGTTGTTAGGGCCATATTAACATGCTTAAAGGGTGTGCAATGTGATTTGTTTTTCCATACTACAATTGGACCATGGTGTGCTTTTTGATGATTCATTTAAACAGGTTAAAAATATGCAGATTTTAACCTTTTAAACTTCTAAGGAATTGTTTGACTTCATCCATGACTCAGACAGACTGACTTCAAGCTTGGTCGTCCTTTCAGCAGGGAAAGAAGTATTCAGATCCTACACCATAGTTGGTTATCTGTAAATGTGCTCCAGTAAATTAACAATAGGCTACAGAGAGATTAGCAGGAACACATATAAATAGTGGAAGTGCAGAGAAAAAACCTATAGTAGGCTATATTTACCATCACCAAGTCACAGATATTTTTTTGATAACTGACTTATCAATCACTTGTACTATATACTGTTGAGTTATTATGCAGTTTTTGTTGCTATGTCTTTATTTGGCAAGTCAAGCTGTCAGTACATTATGTCGCTATGAAGTGTGTAAGGGTGGAAGTATAAATGTCTTTCTGGAAATACTAAATATCTGAGTAAAAGTTCTTATTTGCATTGCAACACCTCATCACTTCATCATTTTGTTCCTCCTGATGATAGGTGAAATTGTAATTTCATCTGGTCTGGTCAAATTGTAGTTAATCTCTAGTGATTACAAACATATGCAACATCAACATACAGTCACGTTTCAAAAACCGTTGTCATCTGTGATCTAACTCTCTTGGTTACAGTAACCTGCTGTAGGTATAGCAGGTACATGTGCACCTGAGCACCAAAAGAGCTGATGTCATATCACTCCATGTGTGGAAAGTCTGACATGGATTCGAAAGTGGAAAACAAGTTATTTCTGGGTTGTTGTGGTAGGAGTGTCAACTGTGCAGAGAGAAAACAGTCCTTGTGTCTTTTCCCTGAAATATGTAAATACCTCAGAAACAGAGACAAAATAAATATGTAGCTCCACACAGAAATTGTCCAGTTATGTATCTCGCCTGGTTTGAATATCAAATATTAAAACCACAATTCCCATGAAAGGGACATAGGTCCTCAGGGAATTATCCGTGTAATTAGGAAACATAGAAATGGGTGCTTGTGGGTGTGGACATTATTTATGGAATCTGAACAAGTCTTACAGCTTATTATCACGGCCACTAACAATCCTCTCAGGACTGCTTAGGACAGTTTCCTCTAGTATCAATGGGGAGACATAGGTTTTTAAGTCTAGTGTGTATTTTTAAATATTACAACAAGCAGAGGATCTACTAGGTCAGCCTGTCACTTACAGCATTTCAGCATTTTTTCCCCGCATATAAAATAAATTATTAATTTGTTACATAACCAATAGAACATTTTGTCCATTCAGGTTTTTCAGATGCACTATATTGGTGCAGTATACCTATCATGTTCATGTGGGCTGCAAGAATGAAGCAGTTGTCCACGGTGACTGTGTTTCTGTCTCTGTGCCTCTTCTTGTTTTATCACCATCTTTTTCTCATGGTTTTCCTCTTGGAGAGGGGAGGGGGCAGAGAAAGGCGAGGTTCTGTTGTCAGATCTGTCAGTCCAGGCAGCCTGGCCCCTCCCACCTCGGTATAGAGGCATTACATACTGCTGGTGCTCGTGCTCTTAGCAACGGTGCCTCAGCAACAGAGCCACGGCAACAGAGCTCCACGGCAACAGCGTGCCGTGTCTCCCCAATGGAGCTGCCATTGGGCGGACCAGCGCTCAGGCACTACACCCAGAGCAGACCGAGACCTCACCGACAAAAACTGAACTATCGTCCCAGCAGACCGCAGGTACTGTGAGGGAGGATCAGAGAGGTTCTGTAAAAATGGAGAGTGGCGGAAAGGTGGTGTGTGTGAGGAGAGAAAATGGACGGGAGGGAGAGAGAAGAGATGTGAGAGGGTAGAGAGGGGAGAGGCAGGGGGAAGGGAAGGATGCAGAGGGAGTGCTGTGAAAGATGCCTGGTCCCTGCTCAAAAAAGGCAGTCCTGTTTTACTGGTCACCGGCTGCTTGAAGTCTGAATTTTCTGTCTGTGAGAGCATGTCGACTGCATTTGAGAGCGGATGGTAGTTTGCTCTGAATGTCTTTTAATGCTCTCTCTGGAAAAAGATGCTAATGGTGCTTTAATTTTTCACAGGATTGTATGAAAATGTGTGTGATCATCCATTTTCCACTGAGCTGATCATGTTGTCACAGAGCTATTAGGCTGGAGACGTACAGTCACTCCCTTGGAGACAAACGGCCTAGGAGACAAAATTCAAGCAATTCCCCTGACAGGATATCGTGTAACGGTGACTTCTGCTAAAATTGTGTTCTGCAGTCAACCTCCTGACTTTCATTGTTACTTGTGGCCACAGATGTTAATGTGATCAACATGATGCAACTCCGTATAGCTATCATATTACCTACATTGGCAAAATGAGTTATCACGCTCTCATTCTGCATGTAAAATCCTGTGACGCCCCCCCATTGTACGTTACTGAGCAACTGATTCCCAGGAGGCCTGGTCCGTAGCATAAATGGATGAGAGATTCAAACCAAAATACACCTATAGAGGCAGGAGGAGCACTAGTGCCAGAGTGTGTGGGTTTTTAGTGGTGATGGTTATGTAATATAAAGTTACATATGATGCAAGTTGCTTTTCATCATTGATGTTTGATGTTTGGTGCAAAATGTTTTCTGTGTCTGTGTGCGGCAATCAGGAGACAATAATTGAGAGTGAAAATGAAGTCCTTGAGCTCATGGGGCGAGTGGATGAAGGAGTTGAGGAGTTCTTTACTAAAAGAGTACTTCCTACTGAGACACTGTGAGTATCAGAGGTGACAGATTAGCTCAGTATCGGATTCACTGTAACACTGTTTAAAGAAACTTATACAGTACAGATGAATAGCCTTAGATTTCATGTGTACAATTCTTTGTATAGGAAACAACAAGATGAAGAAACGATCACAGTACACGAAGTGGCTCCTGCCAGCTCTGTTCCTTGTCCACCCCCAACTAAAACACTCAGGAGGAAGCTTGGAGATTTCTTTACACTCAAAAAGAGGCGAGGTTTGAAATCAGAGACAAGCCATGAGGGCCGTACCAAAAAGGCCTCCATCGCCGATCTCATTCGCCCTCTCAGGGAGGTCGCCAGATCAGAGAAAGAGAAAGATAAAGAGCGGGTGAAGGAGCATGACAAGGAAAATGAAAAGGAGAAAGTTAAAGAACATCCCAGTGCTGTTTCTGGAGAGTCAGCTGTTCAGGAGACACCTGTCTCTGGTGCTCCACCGCTCAGAGGTGAAGCTGTGCCTCCCCGCCGAGCTCTCAGAGAGGGGAAGTCCCAGTCACTCATTTTACTGTCTGGATCAGCAGCAGCAGGGACCACCAATGCCCGAAACACTGCAAAGGTGAGCGGTACTTTCCTTTCCTTACATTAATACCAAAAAATATCAAAGAAATAAGAAACACTCATTCGTCTGCTGATTTCAGAAACAATTGGAAGGCCAACATAGCTTTGAACAGAAGCTCCATCTCATGCTTCAACGTATTGGAGTTTCCAAACCGCAGCCAGGAGAGACACAGGTGTGGGAATGTGTGTCTCTGAATTGATATGCCTACCTTAAGAGTCACAGGCAGTGTTAAAATATCCCTTTTATTCTTGTAGAATCAAGAAGGAGAGATGAAAAAGGCAGAGTCTGAAGGTATGTCTTTTTATCTGTGTGATGTTTAATGCGATTAGAGTCTTCTCTGTTCCAGCTTAGTGTTAATTAAACAAAATTAATCTTTCAAGTTGAGTATCAAAAGGAGAGGATTCTTGACATGGATCGGTTTTCCATTAAAAAGATTAAATATCTCAGCCGCAGTGCTGATGAGACAAGCAGGAGTATTTGGCTCGTTCCTTCTATTGTAGAAGTGTAGAGAATTGATTCCTCTGGTAAAAGTAGATGTAAATTATCTTTGTGCTTCAGGAACCATCATTGACAGTAAACCTGAGCCCCCTCCCACTTTCTCAAAACCTCGAACAATGTCTGCGTCATCAGGTAAAACACAAACACTCATTTATTCTTTCATAAGCACTATATTCAATAGGCTAAGTCATTTCCACATTTTATTTTTTTTCTTCAGACACAAGGCATCAAATTCGGGCAAGTGTTTCAGCACACGAGGCAGCTGGGAAACCTGCTTTGCTGCCAAAGCCGGTTATCAAACCAGGTCCACCCCCAACAACATCTGGCCGCAACACACCTGAGAATGAGCTAGCCCAAATACAGGAAGCGGAGACAAACACGCCCACTAAACTCAGCACAGCTGCAGCTCCATCGACTCCTGCTGCTCCTACCCTAACTACTACCACAGCTCCCACTGAACCAACAATCTCAGACTCAAACCTTGACTCAACTAATTTTACGATTTCCCCTTCAAGTACTGTAACTCCCTCTGACACATATATATGCACTGACTCTGTTAACTCTACTACAGCAGCTACAACACCCACTAGTGGTACAGTGCTTGACAGTAAAGCCTCTATTCCCGACACCAGTGCTTCTACCACTGAAATATCCTCCTCGACTTTGCAGACAACACTTACAAGCACCACTACACCTACAGAGACCCCCACCTCTGCCTCAGTTACCCCCACCTCCTCAGAGTCCATTACTCCAAGCCTCTCTGTCACTTCCAGCTCAGCTACAAAGACCAGTCCTTCCATTACCACTTCAGAAACAGTTTCTGCTCCCAGCATCAAAAGCTCAGTTTCCAAAACAACAACAAATGTGTCAGCTAAATCAACTTCGCCAGAGCAGGATAGTATTCTCTCAGTTGCTGCTGCTGCTGCTGCTGCTGCTGGTGATGCAGCTATTTCTGTCACCACCGCAGCTTCTTCCCCCTCCACCAGCACAACAGATATGCCATCAGGCTTGTCTGCCACCATCAGTTCAGTTTCTGAAGCTACTCATGAATCAACGTCCAGTAGCTCTCTAACATTAGTTTCATCCGTCACTAAAACTTCATGTCCTCCTTGTAGCTCACATGACATTATCACAACTGCAGCTTCTCATGATGCCCCCGTTACCACATCCTCCACCATGATCTCTACCACCCTTCCACCCCCCACCTCCACCTCTTCTACCACTACTGAAACTATCGATCCAACGTCCAGCACAGACTCTGTCTCTACATCTGCCATTATTCACCCTGCCACCGCTAATGCAGATGATATGTCTGTTCCCTCCACTTCCTCCAGTGAAACAAACCCCACAGGCACCTTTTCCACTGCCACCAGTTTAAACCGTGCAGATACCACTTCCACCACTAGTTCAGCAGCTGCTATTAGCTCCCCACACACGACTGACTCAGACCCACCTTCTTCTAACAATGTCAGCACTACCCTCACACAACCTGTCTCTAGCCTTCCCACTACCGATAACTCAGGTGCTGCTTCTCACCATGTGACCAGTTCAGCACCGTCTAATGATACTCCAGGCTCAGATAACGACTTGCAGACATCTTCCGTAGAACAATCTGGTAAAGAACCCGCAGAAAAAGACACTGGTAAGATATAAGCTCTTACATTTATTCTTTAACGTGTATGTGAGTGTATGTTGAATGGTGTCTTTTGTGATTTTCCTCCCCCAACAGGAGATGAGGAGATTGAGATGGTTCAAAAGAGCAAGATAACTGAGATGGATGAGAAGAAGGAAGTTGTGGACCGTGGGAAGAAGAGTGACAACAAGAAACCAACGCTGGTCAACAATGAGCTGACAGGAAAACAAGGGCAGGAAGTGAAAGCTGAAGATGAGACACTGGCTGAGCCTGCATCAGGAAAAGAGGGTGAGCAGAGCACAAAAGAGAGAGAGATAGAGGGTCAGAAGCAAGAAGAAACTAAGTCAGTGAGTAATAAGTAAAAATGAAGAAATGGCTAAACACGGGACCAACTACTGTGACGGGGCAAAGAGAGGCCACAGTAAAGGATAAACGGGACAGGACGATCTATGGCACTTCCTACAGGGACCACCTCATCACAGCAGCACACCACAAAGGGTGGACCACTGGACCAAAGAACTCAGATCCCCTTGGTGTGACGTAAACAACAAATCCAGCAGTGTCTTTGTCCTTTTTTAACTTCTGTTTGAAATTTTGCATTGCACGTATGATTATATGTACCATAAGACAACTACTGTGGTAAAATACACCATGTTTACAATAGATGGATAAAAGACATAGTTATGACTATTAAATGGAATATTCAGTTGACTGAGTCTTTTCCTGCGCTTGAATACATTATTACATAATTTATCTTTTGTTTTTGGCTGGAAGATCTCAAGTCAACGCACACTTTTTCGCTCTTACTGGAGATTTCAATTGGAGGAAGACGGAGATGTTGTTGAAAACTCTGGAAAAAGACAATAAGCAAGTCATGAGTTGAGAAATCTAATATATCTGAGGTCAGATTATAGGCTGATGTTTGTATGTTTGTGGGGTAACAATGTGAATGTACATATTTATTCTTTTATATATTATTTATTCATTTTAACTTATTTGTAAGAGGCCATGTACAATATTAAACATAAATGTTAACATATATATTCCTCATTAAGTCGTGTCTCAAAAGGGAGTGAAAACCATATGTGAACCATGAATAGGAAATAATATTTCTCCATTTTATTTCTATTAATCTAATGATTTTTTTTTTATATATATTATCAAGAAAACATAACAGAAACTACCCTGCGATAAACTGGTGAAATGTCCAGGGTGTACCCCGCCTCTCGCCCAGTGACAGCTGGGATAGTCTCCAGGCCCCCCCACAACCCTCCAGAGAAAGTGACAGAAAATGAATGAATGAATGAATAATAGAAACTTAATTTCTTGACCCGTGCTGATTTATGCATTGATTTAATGGCACACAGGGCTTCATCCACTGTGCAAGGCAGAGTGCACCTCCTTTGCAAAATTCTCAGTTTGTCACACTTGGGTTTTTGAGAAAAAATGTTTATCTGAAACTAGAGTGAAATTCATAACAGGCTGCATGTTGCACATATTCCTACATATAGCTTATGAATGAATGGAAGGTGATTTATTATACATTAGGCAGTCAGGCCTGATGACACTGCTGGGCAGCCACTTTGTTAATGCAATAAAAGGTCTGCTAGAGTGGAGGGGTGGAAACAATTGAAGCACCAAGAGCTTTGGTTTGTTTTTGTTGATGGCAAAGTCAATAACCAGACTATTGTACTGATATTGGTCACAAGATAAGGGGTATGATCTACAACACAGGAATAAAATGGACATATTTCATCCTTATAGTTTTATATGTACGCTAAAATAGAGCCTTGATATTATCTTAATATCAAGAAAAAACAGACAGCCATTGAAATGTTTTTGGTTAGTGCAACATTTACAGTTGTGCACTGATCCTGTTTTTATTTTAATTTTTTTTGTAAATTTTTTTATTATATTTAGTTTTAACCATTGACTGTATATACCTACTGGTAAGTGGTTTAAATCAGTCCTCTTATAGTTCCTCATCCAGACCGACAGGCGTCGCTGGCGAACATATCGCCCACAGAAATCCTATTTCACCCGGAAGAGGAGGACCGTGGTTGAACGACGGTAGAGAAATAGCTGTAGGTCCTTTTCACGCTTTATTTTGCTGTTTATATAAACCCAATTAGCTAGAAAGCTGCTACCTTCGGAGGTGCACTCGCACGTATTTGAGCAACACGTTAGAGATGTCGGTCGTGCCTCCCAGTCGCTCGTCCACCGGCTGGCCGCGCGGAGGGGCCGCTCAGTTTGGGAACAAATACATGAGCGGGCCCGCTAAGCCGCTCACTCTGGAGAGGACCATCAACCTGTGAGTTCATGAGCATCAGTGGGAAATGATGTAGCTGCTTTCACTGCACACATTTTCATAATTATACTCTAACGAGCGACAACAAAATTAAACCGATCTAAGTCGCTGGATTTGTTAATAGTTTTTGATCGCTGCAGCTTGGTGCAGCGCTAGCAGACGCTCATCACATGTATGTTTGACATAAAACATTAAAATGTTTTTCAAAGATACTAATCTAAATATAGATTAGTATATAGTATATTAAGTATATTCGTACACATAAGTTCTTTGGAATTATTATTTACATTTTCATTCAGTTGATTGAACTGTTTTCACTATCCAGCCATTGTTTAAAATCATTTAAAAATGATTTTAGATTATTTTATCGGATTATATTATGTTCGTTTTCTTTCTGTTTTGTCATATTAAACTACAAATCTCTCATTTCTGGATGGTTGTCTGTTTAAGCAAAATAGTGCTCTGGGAGATTGATTAGCATTTTTGTTATTTACATTTCACCCCTGCAATGTATGGGTCCATCAGTTAATCTAGAAAATAATGAACTCATTTATCAGTAATTAATCTGAACACACTGGTGAACTCCATAGTTTCTAAAGTCCTTATACTTACTTACTATACTTACTTATTTGTCACTTGGTTGTTTCTACCTTTGTAAACCCCAAAATTCAACAACCACAACACCAGTACATTTTTAGATTTTCTTAATAAAATATATTAATCTTAAACATTTATTTAATGTACAGAAATAGGCTGCAATAATTATATAGCAAAGACTCTCATCAAGCAACAACATCAAAAGTAATTTGAAGTTGTCACTTTGGGCCTTAGATTGAAAGTCATTTTACATATTATTGCTATCACTTACTGTCTATCATATGTTAACATTTTATAAAATGCATCAAGTACACTGTGGTCTTCTCTAGTTGTGTTTAATGGCTTTTTGTGTATGCTGTTCTTTCAGGTACCCTCTGACCAACTACACATTCGGCACCAAGGAGCCTCTGTATGAGAAGGACAGCTCGGTGGCCGCCAGGTTTCAGCGGATGCGGGAAGAGTTTGACAAGATGGGCATGCGGAGGACCGTGGAGGGCGTTCTCATTGTCCATGAACACAGACTACCTCATGTGTTACTTCTGCAGCTGGGCACTACTTTCTTTAAACTGTGAGTCAATTTGTTAAGATGTTCCTGTAAGAAGCAGCAGAGGTGTGTTTTTTTTTTTTTGTACTGACTGCTTCTCTGCTGCAGGCCTGGTGGTGAGTTGAGTCCTGGAGAAGATGAGGTGGAGGGTCTGAAACGTCTGATGACTGAGGTAGCTACATCACAACATAGTTGGAGCTTCTTGTCATGAATGGTGATTTTGGTCTTTAAGTTGTATTATTTTTAATTGGTTGTTAGATCCTCGGACGGCAGGATGGGGTGAAGCAAGACTGGGTTATTGACGACTGTATCGGCAACTGGTGGCGCCCCAACTTTGAGCCACCACAGGTTCGTACACATAATAGACTGGAACAATAAGAAAACTTTTAAAGACAGATATTCCAATTATACTAACCAGAAACATTGACCAGTCAGTATTGAAATGTTTTAGCAGCCTCTGCTCCCGGGTGAGAGGCAGGGTACACCCTGAACAGGTTCTATCACAGCGCTAACACAGAAAGATGAACAACAATTTACACTAATTTATGCACTTACGACCAATTTAGAATACCCAGTTCACCCTAACAAACATGTCTTTGGACTGTGGGAAGAAGGCGGTGCTCCTGCAGAAAAAAAACTACTGAGGCAAGAAACTGCACTGTAGAAATTGGTTACAGAACACAACATTTTGGTAATTGTTGCCATTATCTTCTTCACAAATCCCTCATGTTGGAGTATTTTTAGTTCTTATGTTCTCACAGTCCAGATCTAAGTCTCTGCATCTGTGTATGTTAGTGTGATCTGAAGTCTTTTGTCTTGCAGTACCCGTATATTCCCGCCCACATCACCAAACCTAAGGAGCATAAGAAGCTGTTCCTGGTTCAGCTGCAGGAAAAAGGTCAGTATAACACATGTTTTGTATTATATTACTTTATTTTGAAGTTTAATATGTTTAAAAAAACTGTAGACGGACTTCTTGTTTTGAAATCTGCGATCGATCTTTGTATCTACAGCGCTGTTTGCCGTTCCCAAGAACTATAAACTGGTGGCTGCACCGCTGTTTGAATTATATGACAATGCTCCTGGATATGGACCGATCATCTCCAGTCTACCACAGCTATTGAGCAGGTAAAGTTGAAATCTTTTGCATGTGTTTGGTTATTGTGTAGAACTTAATTATAAGCTGGAGTACAGGACGTGGAGTACAGTTTGCGTCAGCATGTTTAGATGTTTTTCTAAAATCAGAGTTGGGTAGGTCAGTCCACTTCTGGACGGATCAATCTGCTCTGACTGGTCAGGACAGACATAGGGAGGAGGGAGTGAGATGCAAATTTGAGGAGGCATTTCATTGAATGCAAAATTTGTACGTCCCCTTGTGCAGGATGAGTTATAATTATTTTAAATCAGTTCCGAGGAAATGACAAACAAAAATACCACTTACAGTACTTCCCAAAAGACACAGGTCAGTATTTTTACAGGAAATTGACGGACATTATGAAATGGTTACTGTAGTTACTAATATCATAAGAAAATGATGACAGTGGTGGAATAAACCCTCAGAGTAGGAAACGGCACTTGAAAGATTCCTGCAGGAATTATGAAGCAAGTGGAAATTTAAAAAGTTGAAAATGACTGTGCTTTGAAAATGGTTGTTTCTTAACGCAAACATGTTTATTAAAAGTAGTAACTTCTTTTTATAGGTTCAACTTTATCTACAATTAACGCGTGTGACTGAAGTACATCTGGCTGTCTCTGTGAGTGCAGCCCTGTCTGAGAAACAATGTGGGGAAAAAGACTTCCAACCTCTGGCTCAAATTTCACAAACAAAATGCTTGTCATGTCAGGTATATTGACAGAATGGAGGGGTGTTTATACTGTTGGACACTGTGTTTTTTTTTTTGGGTTTTTTTTTTGTGTTTGTTTTTTTATCTTAAGAAACTTGCCTGCTTTTGTAGTATGCAAGTCTGTATTCCAGTGTGTTAAGAGTCTGATTTTATGTCATTTCAGTGGAGCCAATGTTTGATTAAACAAACTACAACATTGAGTTTCATGTTGTTTTAACCTGTAACAATGACGTATTTTTCTTTTTAATAAACAGTCTTTTTGGTATGTTTTTATAAAAGAGCAGGTGAGTGTTATTGATAACACTGTTTTGCATGGAGGCTGCACTATCATGTGTTTGTACTGCTACACATTCAAAATCTAAGTAAAGTAAAATAATCGCCACTACATTAAAGTGTTATTTAAAAGCTTTAATTTGAGTAGGAATAAAGATCAGTCGAGGACGTTGCACTTCTTAAGCTTTAACAGCTGTTTAGTTTAGGATTTTTGTTCAGAACTGTTCTGAATGATGAAATGTCAGTTGTCACAAAATGTGCCTGTATATCCCTGGAATCATCTTCCACTAACAGTGAAATCAATGGTAAATTCCAGTATCCACATTATTATTAATTTACAGATTATTAATACAATACCATTCATTGCAATTAATACAAAAATATACCTTTATGTGTTTTCCTCACCTAGTTTCTGCAATATGCACTTGCCAGTTCATTGGGTACACTAGGGCAAATAAATTCAATGTCGTATAACAGTCCTGCAATCTTCCAAAAGGCTGTGGTATTCAGCGTTTGTTTAAAATAACACAGTTGTTGATTCAACTGTGTTTTCATTTTGGAAGCTGTGGTTTGTGATATTGAAATGTATTTTATTATATCGTCACTTTTTTCTATTATTTTGACAACCCCATTTTAGGCCGGGTTAAATAAACATTTTGTGTGTATTTCAATCCAGTTTAGCAACAGTGTTTTGGCAAGTGAGTGTATATTTATACCTAAAAAGCATAAAGTCATAATCAAACGTTATCTCCCTACGAATTTGCAAGACTTGTGTTTAGTATTTAGTGTAGTTTTTGTTAGTTTTGCCAGTGTTGCCTGACAGTCTGTTCATGGGGCGGAAAGAGTCGTTTTTTAT
>JASGAT010381367.1:16348-28850 GCA_030220025.1 Chelon auratus
ACGCAGTGGCAGCTGAGGTACACGCGCGTCAACGGTGTCCGTGTTGTGAACTGTACACTCTATGGCTGTGAAGAGGTTTTGAAGGGTCTTCATGAAGTTTGAGACAGCGGTGAGTTTGTGTAATGGCGTCTAAACGAGCGCAGGCGGCGAGCAGCGACACAGACAAGAAGAAGAAGAAGAAGAAGAAGAGCTGCGAAGAAACAGCGGAAATTTGTTCGGTTGTTGAGGAGGAGCAGGTGAAGAGAGCCGTGAAGGAGGCATGGAGCAGTAGGACTCAGTACAGCCAGGGTGAGTGAGGAAGGAACTAACTGTTTAAGGGGCCTGTGCAGATATTACTAACAACTTTTTAAACCAGGCAAATACATTCACCCCAGACCACCAACAACTTCTGCACTTATGATGAATTAGTATTTAGATTAGACAAAGAGATACGTTATGTTTATCTAGAGGATAGAGATTTATTTAAAACTGGTTATACATTTTCTATTTAACACGAGCTGCCAGTATTGTTTATTTATATATGTATCTTTATTGGTCCCTCGTTGGAAATTCTTTCTCTGCATTAAATCCATCAATTTTGTATGACAGCTTTTATTAGACCTATCCTCAAACAAAGTGGACACAACCTGTTATTGTGGAGCTGCAGTCAGGACAATATATTCATTCATTCATTCATTCATTCATTCATTCATCTTCTGTACCTGCTTAGTCCTGTTAAGGATCGCGTGGGTCTGCTGGAGCCTATCCCAGCTGTCACCGGGCGAGAGGCAGGGGTACACCCTGGACAGGTCGCCAGTCCATCCCAGGGCTAGGACAATATATAATATAGGCATTGGGATTTTAGATGAAAACACAACAAAACAAAAGTAGGGTCTGGCTTTAGCTTCATTCATACTATTTGTATGTTTATAAAATAACCATAAAACCGCTCACTGAAACATGTGATTATTGAATACATCCAGAGATTTTAAAATAGCTGCTGCAGTATAAAGGGTAAAAGAAAATCTAGTCATTTTAGGTTTATTTTTTTTTATAAAAGATTGTACACTGTTTATTAAGATTAAATAATGTTTAGAATTTCTTTCTTCAATATTCATTTTAGGTTTTCAAAGCTGCAGCTGCTCTTACACTCTGTTTTTTGGTTTGCTTGTTGAGGGGTGTTGTCCATGGGGACCATGGGGTCCAGAGCCTTTAGCCGTTCCGCCTCCCGCCTTTGGAATTCCCTTCCACCCAACATCCGTAACATTGACACATTGGCTATTTTCAAATCCCATCTCAAAACTTTCTCAAAATTTTCCTGCAAGCATACCCTCCCTGACTTTCACTCTCTCCAGATTTTTTATTTTTTAAACCAAATGTTTTATCTTTTAGTGTCTTATACTTGTAGTTGGTTAAATGCTTTTGATGCCTGTTATGTATTTTAAACCCTGTTTTACTTGTACAGTGACCTTGGGTGTTTTGAAAGGCGCCTATAAATAAAATGTAGTATTATTATTATTATAAAAACCATTGGACCTACCCGTTATTCTCTGTATATTTCTTGTGCAGGGGATTTAGAGTTGGACTGCCACCCTTTCCCTCACTGCATCATCAAGAACTTCCTCCGCAGCAAAACCTTCGCTGAAAATCTACAGAGAGAGCTGCTGGGACTCAACTTCCATGAGAAGTCAAATGATCTGTACAAATTTAAACAGGTGTTTATTAAACTCATCTTCACGTTGATTTATTCCAACTGCTATGTGTTTATGATTCTTTTGTGTTCTTGTACAGTCAGATGACTTGAAGAAGAGAATAGAGCCACATATCGCAGGTCTGAGGTAACTAACAGCTTGTTTTGTATTGTACAGCTACTACAATGGAATACAAGTCATTTAAATTGAAGTAGTTCATTCCGTCTGGTGGCAAATAAGCTGCACAAAATGGTAAAAATTGCTTCACTTTTATTCACATTTAGTTGTTGTTATTATCTTACTATAGTGTTGGGACATACACTTTAGTAAGGGGACAATATATTGACTAAGCTCCACTGCTCTACCACCCGATTCACTGTTAATCCTTGATACCAGACGTACAAACCTTTTTACATTTAAAGTGAAGTTTTACAGTAATCAATATTTGCCACCTGACAGATTAACCTACCTGTCATTACATTATGAGCCACCGCCAGGATCCTGGTCCTGTGCATCACTTACATGATTTACTGAGACACTTAATGACTTGGAGCCATTGCTGCACATGATTTTCATGCTTGAAAAAGGTCGGTTTGCAGGCAATTCTGATTTTGTTGCTGTTTTCCAACCATGCGACCAAACAGAAACAGCTTTTAGACATATTGTAGTTTGACAGATACTGCGCACTTTTTTGCCCAGATTTTGCTCTTTAAAATGATGAACCATCTCTGTTATCAGACTTTTAAATTGGATATATATCCTCATGCTTTAATATAGCTATTTTTAAAATTCTAATAATTGCTTCTTTATATTGTGTTAAATCATTTTATTCATCTATTTTCAGAATGTGGTGTTGCTTTATTCTTGTTTCATGAATCTCTTAGGGCTTTGTTTTCAGATGAAAATTGTAGATAAATTAAGTTTCACATTAAGAACCACTCATCCTGAGAAAACTGTCACAATTGTCAGGACATTTTTATTTTATATCTAATCACTGTTCATGTCAGTGTTTATAACATTTCTCATCACTGGTTTACATCTTTTTATATGAGCAGTGTAAGAATCAAAATGATGGCAGCCACATTTTAGAGTTTATTTATCAAGTCCACCAGGTGGAGACAGAGATTACATTAGTTTCCTAATTAGTATTTGTCCATCATTTAGTGGTGAGGACTCTGTCAGCACTGACATTCAGGATGACTGTAGGACTGTAGAGTAAACCCGAAAGACAATTTGGCTGCACACAAGTGTCCGCGAGTTCACAATAATCCTTGTTAGAGTAGAATGGCCTTCTCTTCCTTTATGATTACAGCTCAAATCATCACAGCCTTGCAAATGTTGGTGCTTTCAGACAAATGAGTGGAAACAAAGCTGTTACTGAAAGCTACCAGACCTGCCAAGAGGTCCAGTGTTCGAGCCAAGACCAGGAAAAATGAACGTCTCAGTGTGTAAATCAAGGCTAAAATTAGCTGTGTGTCCCAAGGCGACACCTTTGAAACTCATTTATTACCCAGATAGCAAAATTACATATAAACATTTCCTTTTTAGAGAAATAATGTGCATTTTATTTTTTTTTTTACAGCGATAAGCTGTGTTTATAGTGGAAGCATGATAGTGTGTCATTTCTTTTAAATATTCATTTGTAAATATGGTACCACACCTACTGGAAGCAGATATACTGCCCTGGGGAATTAATACTGTGATTGCATACACAATAACAGCCTCCACTTGTGATCATCTATTATTTATGTCACAACAAAATGTCACGGTGGGCTTTCGGCAGTCAAACAGTCTATCTGTGTGGTGAGGGCTGCTAAAATTCTCATTTCATATGACGTTAAAGGTTACTGTCACTGCTCAGAATTTCACAGTAAATATGTGTCTGTGTGACCACTTCTAGGGCAGCACTCTTTGGGTCTTTCCGCTGCTGGCTCGGGGAAGTGTTGGGGGTTGAGCTGGAGTCCACAGTTGATATTTCTTGTGCCAAATATGAATACACAGGTGAGATTAGTCTGAAAGCATAAAGGCAGCAGGGAGTCTGACATATTTTAGGCTCTCTTGAATGTTATTTGAATTCTGTTCTTTTATATATCACAGCCTGTCCTCTCTCTAGATATTCTCTTGTGTCATGACGATGAATTGGAGGGGAGGCGTGTTGCTTTCATTTTGTATCTTGTGCCACCATGGCAGAGCAGCGACGGGGGAACCCTCGATCTTTACACGACAGACAGTCAGTATCCCACTTTGTGTATTTATGTGCCTGTGTATTTTTGCACTTTTACACATCAGAGTTGTGTTTTTCATCTTTGTCATCAGGTAATTTCCAACCACAGAATATTGTGAAGTCGCTTGTACCCTCTTGGAACACACTGGTCCTCTTTGAAGTTTCTCCAGTCTCTTTTCACCAAGTAAGGCCCTGTTTTTTAGTTTGTGTTAAACCAAAGAAGATGATGCATTTCAAAATCTAGATAATATAATTTTTTTTCCTTCCAGGTGTCAGAAGTTTTGTCACAGGACAAGTGTCGTCTGTCTCTGAGCGGGTGGTTTCATGGACCTTCCTTGGAACGTCCTTCCCGCCACCTAGAGCCACCCATCCCAAGGAATCCACACATACCGAGAGATGTAAGTGTTGTCTTTGTTGGAATAGGTCAAAACAGTGGGAATACTGAGCCATCAGGCAGATATCCTAGCTTTGTTAACAGATACTGGAAACTGACTTTGTCCAAAGGTAAAAATACCTCTTAACAGCACCTCTAGAGCTCACCTATTAACATGTTATATATTCTTTATTCAGTGTATATCATATTCATAGTGTAAAAACATGTTTTGGTTTCATTGGTGGTTATATGTGGGAAGACATGCAAGGGACCTTTGTGTGTTTCCCACGGTGTTAGACTATTCCTCTAATGGACAGTCTACATTCCTGCTTACCTACTTGCTGTGTCTGTTTTCATGACAGGAGACGGTGCTGCTTGAGTGGGTTAATCCGATGTACTTGGACATTTCCTACCAAGAGCGGATTCAGGAGGAGTTTGAAGACAGCTCTGAAATTCAGCTCAAAGATTTTCTCAAGGTAAGTTCTTTCGTATATTTTTTTTTGGCTGTCTTGCCCATTGTCCACCTGTCCTTGCCGACTGATAGTGTTTGTCTTCAGGAAGAAAAGTTCAGGGAGGTTAGTGAAGCTCTTCGACTTGCCCAGATTCAGTGGACAAAAAGAGGGCCAGCCAATAAGAGGTGGGTAATGTTTGGTGGATCATTTGACCTTGTGTTTTTTTATGCTGACCTGCATACTGTATTCAAGATCTTTGATAATTCATCCGTATTCTTTCAGGTGCTACGAAGTGGCTTCTCAGGACACCCTACCTGAGTGTGTGAATAAGTGTTGGGAGCTGCTTCATTCAGAAGCGTTCTTCCTGCTTCTCTCCAACTTCACTGGGCTTCGACTGCACTACCTGTGTCCTGCTGATGATGATGATGATGAGAATAATGATGAAGAGAAAGAGAAGAAGGAGAAAGAGGATGCACAGGATGGAAAAGCCACTGGGTCTTCATCCGGACCATCGTCTGCAAGTGCAAGTAAAGAGAAAGGTGTGCATCACTGTGAGCTTTTCTATTTGGTCATAGTTGTGTTTGTCTATTTTGACATTTTGTGAATTCTTTAGAGCTGAGCACTCCTTTATGCTGCGGGGAAGTGCGACGATGGTCTCATGGCAACTATACACTGTTGCATGATGGAGAGGCAGCACGAGCAGAGTACGCTCTGGACCTTGTTTTGCCTTTTGGCTGTGCAGGTGAGCACACACACACACACACACAAACGGCCTGTTCATCAGTATTGGGATTGTTACATGTCTTTAATTGTCTCTTTTAGACTGGCAGTCAGAGTTTGGGGGCTTCACATGTTATGTTGCTAATGAAGAGGATGAAGAAGTGAGTACTGGTTAATGTGTATGGTAAAGTGTAACGGTACATATGAGGGCAACGCTTCTAGGGTTATTCTCATTGCTTTGTTTCCACCTTCTTCACAGCTTCTCACTGTATACCCAGAGGACAATTCCCTTGCCCTGGTCTACAGAGACAAAGAGACCCTCAAATTTGTCAAACACGTCAACCACAGCAGTTCCTCTGAGTCTGCTGGCAGCTCGACCTCCAGAGGGTTTTATGACCTTTCCTTTGTTTACTATGAATAAATATATAAAATATATACATGTTTGTGAGTTTCTTGGCATATCTTGCTAAAAGACACATAGAGCCAGAGATTGAACCAACAGTAATTAACAAATGATTTGTAATACAATCTGAGCCACAGAAGCCAAAACATAGTTTTTGTTGTCATCATAAAATTGCCACTCTTTTATTAGACAGCAGAAAAAAATACTTTGGTCTGGTTTTAATTGAAATTTGCCAACATTTCATGGTTACTATTTCTTAATGCTCTTAAAGTCTGATGCGGCTTTTCAGTTAGATTAGATAGCTGACTTTTAGGGCGTGTTGATTTCCTGGCATGGAAACTACAGTTGACACAAACCTTCAAGGTTTGACTGAGGTGGATTTGTTCCATCCATTTTAATAACAACGAAGAAATTGTGATTGTTTTTAAATAATCCTAACTCTTTAAGAGAGACAAGTAATGTATAAACTAATAAATAAAAATGTCCAATGCACATTTAAACAAACGTGTGTATTTCCTTTGAAATATATTGTCACTTAAACAATCCATGGCAGTTGGAAGCCTTTATGTGTTATTGCTTTAAGTCTGCCAAGAAACATCTAAAAACAATAGCTATGCTCATCTAAAGATTACAAAACTCAAAGTATTTAAACTTGAAACAACCTAACCTAAAACTTACTGAATCCAAAATGTGGACTATTTGTAATTTTGACTGAAAAATGGCCTAAAAGATTAATCTGATTATCAAAATTGTTGGCCATTATTTTTCAATCCATTTTTAGGAAACAAATATTTTTGTCTTTTATTATGTTTTTTTGCAGATATTTAATAGGGAAGTATTTATGTAGGCTTTGGATCCGACAGAGTTAAATAACCACATCACTTGGTCAGCTGACCAAGAAGTAAATTCTATGTTTTTTAAATTTTTATTTTTTTCTATGTTTAAACGTGATCTGTTTTAACTCTTATACAAAATAATGATCAGCCTTCCACCGTAAGGAATGGTAACATGGAAACATAGACTATAAAAACATGCAAAGACGAGTTGTCGTACATGTAAGTGGTTACATTAGAGAAAAAACACACTTCCTTCCCGTCATGATTTTTCCCCCCAGGCGGCTTGTTGGTTTCCACCAATCATAACGCGCTTTTATGTCTGCTTAGCCAATGGGAGGCCAGAAAGTTCTTACTGTGTCAGTGGGTGCGATCCCGCAGTAGGAAGCGTCTTCGAACAATATAACAAAGTTTGTAAGGTAAGTTTGTATCGACTTTAAAAAAGTTTTACCTCACATCGAATTAAAAGGACACCATTTTAGAAACCCCATGTGCTTGCTCCCGTGTCCTTTAGCTCCTCAGTAAAACTCTTTTGGTCGCAGTGTGGGCGAAGTTTTACGGCAGTTGTATCTACTGTACGTGAGGTTCACCAGCACGAGCTCTCCCAGGAACTACCGACGTACTTTATGTCTTCATCCTGTCATCATGAGCCTGCAGAAATTTAAAACACACAGTTTCCGTGTCCGGTTGGTTGAGTCAAACTAGTGCAGCAGGAAAACTGTCGATAAAAGTTACACGTTGCGGCTGGTACCTAGCTAACTTCACCTGCTGTAGCCGAAACTCACTTGTACCTGTACGTCTAAGTTGCGTAGCAACCACGTCTGTAGTTAGTCTTGTGGAAGTTGTAGCTGTATTCATTGGACGAAATATTTGACACTGACTTCAAAGTTACACAAAATGACTATATTACTGTAAAAATTAACAAGTCTTGCTAAGGCAGCGGACCAGGTGTCAATAAATCATCTTCCTATATTTATATTTATTCGGTAGGCTAAGCAGTGAAATCGAATGCATCCTAATATAAAAATCCCGCACTAAATCTTAACTTCATAAAGGTTATGGTATCCAGAATTTGTTGTAAATATCTGAGAGCTGTTGATTGAACTTTGTTTTCATTTTTGATACATTTGAGTTTTGACAACTACATTTTAGTCAGTGGGCTAGGCTTAATAGAACAATTGAGTGTTTAATTCAATGCAGTTTAACGGCACCACAAACTACATCCTCCAAAACAATCATGCAGTTGAATGACCACTTCCAACATCAGCTGAATATTAAGACCATCATAATAGATAATGTATGTTTGGATGTTAGAATGCTATTTGTTTTCTCTAGTATACCTAATGAACGAGCTTAGAGGAGGATGTCCAATAATCTGACAACCCAGACATTTCCTGTTAATGTCTTATAACTGAAGCTAGTAGGAAATTGTTTATTAACATGGACCAGTCTATGGGCGGAACAGTGTCGTGGTGGTTAGCACTGATGCCTCACAGCAAGACGGGTTTGAATCCAGGCCGACTGGGGCCTTTCTGTGTGGAGTTTGCATGTTCTGTGTCTGCGTGGGTTCTCTCCAGGTACTCCAGCTTCCTCCCACTGTCCAAAGACATGCTCGATAGACTGGCAACCTGTCCAGGCCAATGACAGCTGGCTATCTCAGCTGTCATTGCCAGGTTGCCAACCGTTATAAACCATTGACAGGTTGCCAGTTATAAACCGTTAATGAATGTACAGAAAACTTCCCATCTCCATATGAAGACAGATTAGCAATGACTATTTATACAAGTTACAATCGCTACCATCCTCATGTAGAATTATTTATTCATTACAAAAGAATATTTACATGTCCATGTGTACATTATTTCTTCTGTTCTTCACTGTTATTGTTTTCTTGTTCGTGGCTGTAAACAGATTGTTTTCCAACATGTCAGCAGTGGAAGGCAGTGTACACGATTGTCTTTTCAGTAACTACTGTTGAGGAATACTCTCTATGTTGCCTTCTTTCATCTGCAACTCCGCAAAGAAAAGACATCAAACTCAGTTTGAATCTATAAACTCTTAGGAGATGATTTGATTAAGACTGTTGGAGCCACACATAAACCTTTCAGATTTTGGACTTTTTGCTTTTCAGTTTTCAGTTTTATGTCGCTCAATTAGTTAAAATGTTTCAGCACACTAAAATGACATGCACCAGTGATATACAGTGACAGTTGACTCCTTGTCTGTATTTCATTGTTGTTGCTCACTTCTCAAGTTGTGATTTGGATCTCTGATTGTGCAAATCGGACAGCAATGCCTAAAATTGCTTCAACTCTTTCCATATGTACTGTATATATACATTTACATTTCCTTGTGACTATTGCTTTAAGATAGATTTGATGCCTCTCTCTTACGGTACACCTCCCCTCACCCATATTCCACCTCCACAATTTTTTTTCTCCTGTTCTGCTTGATTAGACCTCTTCTCAGGACTGCAAGCATGTACTGTACCGATCTCTCTCAACTGACATGTCTCCTGTAACAGCAGGGTACAACAAACTTAACACAAACAGAAAACAACACATCTTGCATGTTTTCTTTCACAACAAGAGCTTTACTGTAAACACAAGAATAGAGACGTTGCATTAACGTTTTCTGATTTTATTTTCCAGGACACCTGTATGTAGTCGCTTGTCTCTACCGTGCATGGGCATGATTGAAATAGGGATGAATTATTCGTAAATATTTGGCTTGCATGTCTGTTTTATGTATAGTTATTGATGGGTCGATTGACAGAAATAACAGTTGCCTGCTCTTTTCACCGATTGATAATGATGAGATAAATGATTGCACTGATTAATCAAGGGAACATGTCAAAGATTGTCTGATCTTGCTGAAAATGAGGACTTCCTCTTTCCTCGTTTTCCACTTTCTGTTTTCTATTTATTGTCTCTTGGTTTTGGACTCGTGGTCAGAAAAAACAAGCTATTTGAGAACATCAGCTGGGAGAATGTATACTAAATGATTCATCACAAAATACTCAAATTCACTGGCACTGAAAAAAATGCTGGATGACATTTGGTTTTGCATGGGTTTTCTTTTACTATTACTTTTACTAAGTTTTTTGAACCATATTCTTGTAAGAATCAAATATTTTGGTACCAAAATTCCAGACAAGCTGTCCAGGGAATACTAGAGGTGGCCTTTTGGCAGCAAAAGATAAATTATATGTTTTAAGCTCCTGATGATCACTTAATCCTCATACAGCTGGAGAACTAATCTCACACTATACTTCCTCAGTACCGGTAGGTAGGATAGCGCATAATTACATACTGGCTAAACTGTGGACATTCCTGTAGACCCAGTAGCCAAGCATACTGTGTATTAGTGAAATATGAAATATGAGTATATAATCCAGCTCAGAGGATGCTCTCTTTACGCAGAGCGCGCCCTGTCAGGGTGCATGGAGACGCCACCAAGAGAGAGTGAGCATGTCACAGTGTTTCATCCAGAGTACAGGAGTTAGGGGCTGGACTGGGGGAGGGGAGGAATGAGATTAAACATGTTTTTATGTAATGAGGGTTTCAAAAAGGAGGCTGGGGTAAAAAAGGATAAGGTGTACTAAGGCCACAACAACAATCAACCACTAGGACAACAGTGGACTTTTTTTTTTTTTTTTTTGCTGTCACAGGTCCAGACAGTTATATGATTTACTTTCCTCATCAGGTTGTGTGGATGATTACAAACGTCATCTGCTGATTAAAGGAGAGGTTGGACTTACAGTCAGAAGTTCAGTGCTAAAACTATTGCAATATCAGTTATTCATATATTGTGAGATGATGAATGTTTTTTGATAAATAGATTAATCTTTCAGTGTGTAATATTATAAAATAATGACAAAAATACGATCACAATTTAACTGTGGGGCGTCTCCATCAGTATCTGAATATCGATATCAGGGCAGATCAACGTATTATTGAAATTAATTGAATGGATTGAGCACGTAGCCAGGCCTGAATTTTGTATTTAAATCCAAGTGTAAAGGAACATTAATAAACATATCAGCTGTGTGGTCGAAGATATTTTTGTTGTATGGTGTCATGTTGCTGCTCTAAGCAAAAATTATAATTTACTTTGTGGTAAGATCCAATATACATTGAGTTTCTTTACTGTTATTATTTTGCACACGAAGAAGGATTTTCTTTTATGCATAATATAACATGAAAATAGTTAATGAAAAGCATGGAGGCAAGTATTTTGGTCCTAATGCTGTTATTAACTAACAGTTAATAAAAGGCATTCAGTTTAGGCCTACGTTGGGGTGATTTGTAAGTTTATTGTGCCTAATACAGTTGCACAGTGCACACGTGACTGAAGAGAATACAAGTAAGATAATACAAGCTGTTATCAATCACCAGGAGAGGGAAATTTGTTTATTTACAAAACATGCAAAAATAATAATAATGAAAAAATTTGATCAACACTTGGATTGGCCAGTATTCAGTATTAATTGCCAGACAGCCACCTTGATTGGTTTGATCAACACAATGAAACTCAGGAGACATCTATTTTACAGTGAGACAAATCCTCAACTTTAATAACCTGAACCAGTGAACGTTTGGCAGCCTTGTCATTGAAAGTCACGTAATTGTAATAGTAATAGTAATAGTGTCAGTACATTGTTAGTCCCATAGAAATTACTGCACCTAGGTCCCTCAAGACTTCAGCTGAAAATTAGCTGAATGGCTCAATAAAAGTTTACCCACATTTTCTAGTACTAACCCAACCTTTGAATCGTTGGGCTCTGGGGTTTGCATAGTCATTGATTTTAAATTTGAAAATGGTTTTACTCTATTATCTCCTGTAGCTACCACGTTCCTACAGTAGACCAGGAAAGACATACCAAATACTGGCTCTAGAGAGAGTCTTTCTTCTTTTTTGCATGCTTGTAAGGGGAAGGAGGAAGGAGGAGTATTCAGCTGGCTGCAGTCTGATCACTAGATGCAACTAAATTGTACACATTGTTTCTTTAATGGTCCTTTGCACTGTAAGTCCAGATATCCTGTCGTTAACTGTCAGAGCTGTCATGTATGTGTTATAAAGAACATAAATGCACAAGTGGAGATGATTATTTTTATGATAGTTTTTTTGGGTTTTTTTACAGTAGTTTTAAACACTTCACTGGTTTCATGAGCTCTTTGAATCTTACGTTGAGTCTCAAAATCTGTTCAGACAATGGCGGACAAGACAGTGGATGGAGGGCCGTGGACGGGATGTGCCGTCATGTTTCTGCAGTCGCTCTATCCTGGTGTGGATCTGCTTTCTCTCTACAAAAACCAACAAGGAAAATTCATCGTTTTCAAAGTCATCAAGCTGACACTTATAGGTGAACACTCTACCTTTTAGGCATGTCTGATACTGTATACTAATCAGAATAGAGGAAACCTTTTCTAGGATGTCAAATTCATTAACCAGTGTTTTCCATGGCCAGATTCTGTAGGAGGTCTGGGTGGTTATGAGATCCTAAAGGTGCATGATGCTGATCCCTTCCTGGGGGTGGAGGTAAAATTTGTGGATGTGGCAGCATGTCAGCAGTTCCTGGAGAGCTACAGCTCTGGAGCAGTGCGTCAGTCTCTCTCCCAGCACGCCTCCCGTCTCCTTACGCTGCCCCAGGAGTTCACTGTAGAAACCCAGCTCAAGGCCGGCATGCATATCCTGGATCTCTGTCTGGATAAGCTGGAGCTTTGCCTGGAGCACATCCACCTTTCACAGGTATCCTTGCTGTTTCTGTTTTTCTCCAGGTGCAGTTAACTTTTTCATATTAATCAGATAAGTATCTTTTTTTTTT
>JASGAT010381368.1:0-17707 GCA_030220025.1 Chelon auratus
CACAAGATGGTCAATGTTTTTCACTTCTCCTGTCAGTGGTTTTAATGTTGTGGCTGATTGGTGTACACGACAGCCATTGTCCGAACCCTTACTCAAGGCAACGTGCACTTATACCCCTCCAGGAATGCTTCCAGTTCATCCTTCCAGCGCTGCCGCACGCTATCGACCTCCTTCGCGACGCAGTGGTGAAGGTAAAGGAGGCGGCAGACGAGCTGGAGGACCTGCCCTCGCCACCGCCGCCCCTCTCGCCGCCTCCCAACAGTTCGCCACGCCGCCAGACAGAGGACAAGGGCGTGCAGTGTGAGGAGGAGGACGAGGAGAAGAAGGACAGCGGCGTGGCATCCACCGAGGACAGCTCCTCCTCCCACATCACCGCCGCATCCATTGCTGCCAAGGTACCAGGAAAGAGAGGAGGGGTGGAGGGGTGGAGGGCGCGTTGTTGTTCCAGTCACCTCGGGTCTGACATCATCCATTTCAAGCAGTCATCTTCGCACATAATTTTTATGTTAAAGGTGCCTCGTGGAGCACTTTAACATCAATATATCATTACCAATACAATTTAAAAACAAGTGTGAAATGAGATGATGTAGAGGAGGGAGTATAAAGAATCACAAACGCAGCGAATGTCTGAAGAAAAGACGCGAGAGACCAAAAGAGGCAAGAGGACAAGCACTGTAGAGTGGATATTTGGCACACTCTTCGATAACAGCGACATCAGCCAATGTGTGGAATACAAAGTATAGTCCTGATAGATATGTCATCCATTTTTGAAGAAGTTCAGAGGGGTAATTCAAAGTATTTGGGCGCAGTCACTGCTAAAATGCTGCCTTGATCTTTGAGCACTTTTAAATGATAGATATACCTCTCTTCAGCCCACACCTTCCTCTGTGCCGTGCCTCTGCGGCTGCTTCCTGCTGGCCTCAAATGTGATCCAACTGGTCCAAAATGTAGGAGGATTTGTGGTTTTTTGTTGTTGTTTTTTTTTTTTCAGTTTAGGTTGCTCGTTTTCTTTTTTGGCCAATTTTTAAAATGCACCATAAGGACGTTTTAAAGTCTGCAGTGACCTATAAAGTTTAAACTGGAATCTAGGGGTAAGTTCCAAGATATTTAAGTGAATTTATTTTTATTTACTTGTGTTTTTGGGACAAATGCAGAAAGACTCCCTGAGAGACGAGACCAATAGTGTACACTGCACGCATGTTTATATTGTCACCAAATGATCCTGTGAAAACACAGCTCCATGTGTGTGCTTTGGCGATTTAATCAGTGGACCTGTCCCAGGTTAGATGTTTGTTAAATCTATCAGAATCAGTTCCATTTATCTGTTAAGGCGATAATTAACAGTGTGTTTTGGACGTCTTGGCTTTCTTTACATCGTTCTAGTTCACACCGCCTAAATGCGAATGCTTGGAAGACTATTGATTCATCGTATGAGAATTATGAGTTACCTAAAGGGATCCGTGTCCAATTATAAAAATTGTCTGACACGGTGTTTAAATGCTCGACCTGCAAATAAAGGAAACAATATCATTTATCGTGTCCACATTATATCATAACTGTCTCTCAACATGCATGCTAATGTGTCTCCATACCCTTCATCCCATCCTGTCCTGTCCTGTCCTGTCTGCAGCCTGGTCCTTGCCGTATGCCCCTGTTGTCACGGTAACATCCCACGTCATAGTCCATTCACAGACAGATGTGGGACTCCATCACCCCAAAATCTCCATTATTTGTCACCACATGTCATATTTTTGAGGTAATTTTCCTTCCATGAGCGTCAGCCTTGTAAGTAGACACACTTTGACATGTTGCAGACATATTTTGTCCTCGGGGCTGGTGCGTGTGTAGGTTTCTCACATGTCGATTGTGTGTATGCACGTGCGTCTTCTAGAATCTTTAATATGAGTTTGTGTGTGCCGGGTTCATGGTGTGTGTGTTTGTGCGTGTGTGACCTCAGATCCCGGACTCCATTATCTCGCGGGGTGTGCAGGTGTTGCCCAGGGATGCAGCCTCTCTCAGCACCACGCCCTCTGAGTCACCCCGCGCCCAGGCCACCTCCCGCCTCTCCACCGCTTCCTGCCCCACACCCAAAGTGAGTACTCGCCAAGTAGACACACACAGACACGCAAAAACACACAGGATGGTTATTATTTACTTAAATGATCTGGCTTTGTTGATCCTGCTATCAGCACTTGGACTTTAACAATTAGCCTAAATCAGTGTCTGATCAACTGTGATGTACTACTCTGTGTACTGAGGTTTGCAGGAAGTATTATTCAGAGAAAACGGGACTTCATATTATTCATATTAGTTCTTTCGTTTTATTTATATAAAGAAGTAGAGTCCCGCAAGCCCAGTAAAGCTGACCACACTTGGAACAGCTTTGTCAAAGTTTCATATAAAGCTGCACGTGAACTTGCAAATGTGCTGACACCTGAGCGCCTTAGCCGCCAGGAGTTCTTGACCTTAAACGCTCTCAGTTTAAGCTCCACTTGGAAAATCTACATATCTGTATGACCAATAGCTAAATTAACATGGCTAACAGCTAACTAGGCTCAATCCAAAGGTCACACTAGCTATTCAAACCTACAAGCGCCTGTACAGCTCACTCAATTTATGTTAGATGTTATAACTTCAATCAGGTCTAAGACTAAAATTTCAAAGATTTCTACAAAGTCACATCCTATAACTTGCCAGGCAACGTAAATCTGCAATTGAGCCACACAGCCCCTACGCTGCAGCCTGCTCTTTTTCATTTGTGCGCTGGTGTGTCTGCCTCGTTCTGTATTTACGATGCTGAGATTATGATTGAAAGTTATAGGCTGTTTAGACGTCTGCACTTTGGTTGATGCAGAAGCTACAGCAACAGCACAGACCCTAGCGCCGTAAGTGACATGCACCTCCCCAGAAATGTAACTACACGCCACGGCAACGCAGAGCGCAGGAGCTGCGATTGGTCCACTTGGTAGTAGCGTGTTTCCACTTTAGTATTTCCAGCTGCCCCTCCATGTCTGCAATTTTCGAATTGATTGTTTTGTATCAAAAAAAGATGGAACGCATCGAGGGAAAGGTTAACTGAGGAGGTTTGGAGACACAATCGTGTTCAGTCGCCATTGTCGAAAGTGAAGCAGGAACCGGAGACAAAAATTAACCCGGCTAGCAAAAAGACAAAGCTCCGACTAGCGTTTGGGTGGCGTTGTTACAGAGCGAGCCAGACTGACGAGCGCACAAGCATAAATGGCTCGCGCCGTGCGTAAGGTACGCCGTCTAGGTCCCGCAGTACAATAAATGAGCCTTAAGTCTGTGTACTTCAGACAATGCTGATGGGAAGTGAGCGCATTATGTTGGAGTTAGAGAAGAAGAAGAAGAAGAAGTCAAGGTGGTGTGTAGGAGGCACAGGGAAGAGAGAGTTTTCTGTGCTTCTCAGCCCAGCGAGAGACGGGAACGAGAAAGTTCACTGTGGACTGAACACTGCTGTTCCGTCTGTCTTCCTGTAAAGTGTAGTTACATTTCTGGGGAGGTGCACGTCAGGCTACGGCGCTACGGTGTACCTACAGCGTAGCATAAATCCAGAAAGTAATGGCTACTGCTGCCTCATAAGAAATATTTCCAGTTTGGTCTCTAAAACCACAGGCTGTAGTTTTTACATTTCGGGTTTTTGTTTAAGTAATTTCCCAAACTAACCTTTTGACTTTCAAGCCAAATTGACAACAACTCCTACAAAGAGCATGAAAGCACGACAGCTACTGCGCTTGTGTATCAGCGAAGGCTATTTCCATGAAGAGGAACCTTCAGACTGTGATAAACTTCTAGGAGAGAAGCGATATAGCTGCTGTTTGAAGCTGTATATTTGTATTGTGCTGTATAAAACGGATTCTAATCTTGAACCCAAGTCTCAAACAATAACTTTGAATTAGTAAAAGTACACTCTAAAACTTAACCAAGCTCTCAGCAGGACAAGGACACGCATTTAGCCCTATTGTTTGTCTCCCTCAGCTCAACTGTGTCTGTCACGCTCCAGGTTTGCAGTGTGGTATTTTGTGTTAACACATGTAATGCTTACTGATTCTTCAGGAATGTAGAGTTTGAAGGAGACTTTTTTTTTAATTATTATTTTTCGTGAATTTCATACTTTGTTGCATTTCCCTTAATTGAAATATATTTTTATTTGTGTGCTGCGGTGAGTTCAGGTTATCTGAAATACTGTAGGGCACACATCCAGATACTTCACACACACACACACACACACACACACACACACAGACCGGGTTCAAGTGTATGTTCTGTGTCTTTGTGTTTATACATGTGCGGCCTCTGTTGTTTGTGTGAGAGTGTGTTACTGTGCGTTCGTAGAGACAGCGGGTTGTGGTTCTTATGCCTCGATGCTTACAGTATTATTACATTGCAGCTTTTTTTTATTATTTATTTATTTATTTATTTTTAACATATACCTACAGTATGCGTTCACTGTCCTCGCCTTTAATTGGATACTTAAACATTTTGTCCATGTTCTCTTATTTTCTCCTCTGTTCTCTTGATTTGTCTCTTTAACCGAAGAGACGCACAAGTATCCTTCTGTGTTTTAACAGATTTCTCCTGCAGGTTTTTAAAATACAGAATGGCGTCAATCTCTCTTTCTGCCCTCCCTTTCTCTATTTCTCTCTCTGTCTTTTTCACCTCATCTGTCAGTGTCACGTCTCCATGTGTCTCCCGGACAGCAGGCAGGTGCCGTGGGAATAGATGAGGAGGTTTCCATGGGAACAGAGGGATGGGGTGTTGGAGGGGGAGGAGGAGGAGGAGAGAGGGAGGAAGGAGGGCGGGGGCATAGACGGGTCATGCAGCACAAGAGCAGCCAAGAGCGGTGCTCTCTGTTTCTGCAGTTTGGGTGCTCACAGAGTGGCCAGGGGGTCGGGAAGGACCCGGCAGCGTGTAGATAATAAAATGTATATATAGTATTTAAGCTGGATTTAGAAGTTAAAATGTGGAGGAGTAAGTAAGAGATGCTGAGAGTATGAAAACTTCAGCTCTGCATCCTGCTGAGGTGTCACTGAGCAAGATAAGAGAAGATGATCTTCATTCTTCTGGACACTTCTGGGTATCCAGATTTTTTGTGATGTTGTCACGAGAAAAAGAACACATCAGTGGCTTGAAATGACGGCAGCTTTGATTTTCTTCACTAACCGTCTAAAATAGGATAAGCTGCATGGTCAAACATCAAAACTGTGCACACACAGATCTCTTCTAACTCCCTGCTTGGTCTTAAACCAAAGCCCTTTGGAATTTGATTTGATCTCATCCCAAAAAGAATCCTCATGTTTGTCCTGAAATGTAAAAAGAAAAGAAAAGTCAACACACTGCAACACACTTTAGAATCACTTGTAATGTGATTCTTACTTTGGTTTTCTGGTAGGAGTGTTCTCTATGGAGAGTGCGGGGACACCGAACACAGCAGCAGCACTACTGCCAGTTTTTCAGTGAGCAACAAATGAAAAGCTTGTGTTGATCACAGCTCATACCGCTGATGATGATTAGAGAGCCTCAAACGTAGCCAAGGTGTTTTTGACCTCAGCTGAGCTGCAGAGTGTGGAGCTGTAAATAACCGGACAGCGGGGAGCTTTACTGCTGCGGCTGTCCCAACACTGCTGCTGCTGCTGCTGCTGCTGGCTCCACTGATGCAGTCAGGTAGTCCCCAACCACCACCACCACCTCCCCCCCTTTTTCTCTACAACATGTCCACACACATGTCTTCTCAGTGAAGCCTCTCAATGACGCCGTTTGAGTATCGCCAGCCTGTCAGGATCACATGCCAGCCGCCTTAGTCAGTGTTTGTGTTTGACGTGTGCATCTGGACATGTGTGTCTTTGTGCGCGGCAGATAACGGACAGCTAATGGCTTTTCTAGGTATGGCTCTTAGCTTGTTTAGATTCTGACACAGGCTGTTTCCCAGCGACAAGCTGCCATATGTTCTTTGAAATTCCCACGTCGCGAGCGGCTGCCGACAGTATGTACACAGTGTCCCCGGAGCCGGAGCCAGAATGGCTCTGTTCACTGATGCATTTCACGTGCCACTGTGGGCTGTGTTAGTTTGTTAGCTGGGTCTCGTTGGCAGGGCTGTGTGGTGGCTTTGAGAAGAAAAGGTATGAAGGAGGTCTTAATCTTGTCACTGCCAGAGCTGCTGCTGCTGCTGCTGCTGGGCCCCGTACAAGACGGTCGGACACCTCAGCTCACAGAGCAAAGCATGTGCAAAGGAGCGATCCTCTGCCAAACAGAAACATGCATAAATACACACACAGCTCATGTAACGATATTTGTCAAGTTACGGGACTGTGCCTTTTTTTGTGGTGGATGTGTGACAAAAAAGTGAAGCTGCATTTAAATGTGTTTGTGTGAGTCTGTGTTCTGTACCAAAGAGAATTTGTCGATACAGTATGTGTGTGTGTTCATATACGTGTCATGAGAGCTCATAGTGTTTGCTGTTAAGGATAAAGTCTGTGAACTGATGTCCTAACCCGTCCGCTACATGTGGAGAAACACACATACAGTAAGTTCGGATTCACAAATCCATCCCCGGGGGAGAAAGTGTCAGCCTCGTCTTTCACCGCACACACACACACACTCAGCCCACGACCCACAAACGCGGGCTCCGCGATACAAAGGGATTACAAACTGAGCAGCTCTACGACCATTCATGTAGACAGACTTTCTTTCTCCGGCGCACTGTCTCAAATGCACGCAGGCACTCTCACATGCACAAGACGCGGAGAGAGTAGTTGTACCTTTCCACTCTTGTGAGCATTTAGTACAGTTATGTAATGGTGAATTTGGATTAATGAAGCATACGGGAGACGGGGGGAGGGGGGGGGGTTGATTCAGAGGATGGTTGACGGTATGTGTGTGTGTGTGGTCAGAATTTTTATGTCAGTCGGTTTGCAGAAACACAGAAAACATTGCTGCCTGTTTTCCAGATTGAGAGACAGCTCTCCTGGTTAAAATAAATAAGTAGGGACATGTAAGTAGATTCAGTTCTGTTAAAACAGCAGCAGCACTTTCCAGGAGACACTTCCTTTTGGTCTCTGGTGAGGGTAAGGCTGCAGGGACGGGCAGATGGGATGATAGATGATAATCTTAACCTGGGCCCTGGGCGTGAAGACCGGAGGTGAGCGGAAGAGAGTCACGGCAATTTTTAAGTAAAATTACTGCTGACAGCGGCAGGCGAGAACATATTTAAAGTCTTAACGGCAGCAGCAACGTGATTTGCTGATTGGGATTGTGGCTCGGCTGTGAATTAACACAGTCAGCTGATTAGAGAAGCGGAAAGATGGAGAGAGAGAATTGTGAATGAACAACTTCCTGACTGAACTTACTCAGAGCTTCATGTGTTGAGTTTCGGTTGCACTCAAAGTATTTGAAATCATCTTTATTAAAACAGTTTAGAGAGCACTTGCAGCGTCACGTTTGCTCCACTGGTTTTTATGGATCTGTTTAACCTTCCAGTTTGTGTCGTTATCCCGCAGAAATGCAGAGCTCGCCACGAAAGGAGCTAAATTGTCAATTTCTCACTGGACATTTTGAATACAGTAGGCTTACAGGCTTATACTGATTAATGTCAGAACTCCTAGCCAATGAACCGCTGTTTAAAATATGTAAAGAGTAGAACTTGAATTTGACTTTTCAATTAAAGTTTTTTGCTTCATTGTTAATCTGAAGGGGCATGAGGCATAACATTTTAGTCTCCCTTTCCCCTGCACTCCCCTTTCCGTCAGAGCTTTCACCTTGATCACATTGCGTCTGCTTACAGTGTTTAAGCCCTCTGCATTGTGTATGTTCCAGACATCCCATCACCTTGACAGATATTGGCATCAGTTTTGGACTAAAGCATTCTGTGCACTCACCGTCTCATGGCGTCTTTGCACAGACACCTTCAGGTGCTGGCCGTGCACCTAGAGGACACGGCCTCATTTTGCTCAGGTCCTATAGCTTTTTTTTTTTGCTTTTTTTTGATGAATGGTTTGATGTATGGCTTCGGGGCCAAGGCCAGGGCTTATGGAAATCAACTCCTTCGCCGGATTGTAGGAAATGAGTCACAGTGCGGTTGAGCGGTGCAGCCCACAACACTTCCACAACCTTCAGACTGGACGGCTTGACGTTCTGGTCACTGCCTCGAGTCAAATACAAAGCGCGTATTGTGTTACTGTCCTCAATAAATGACTTAATACCTGATAACTAATTGAGATTCTTGCTGTTTAATTTTCTGATTTAATCATCCATTTAATAAATCAGTTTTTCCTTTTGGTCCTGCTCCATATTTGGATAATGAAGATTCAAAATGGTCATGGCCGCTGAGTTCAAGCTCGAGCGGCCTTAGTCATCCGTCCCTTGCAGGAGTGTGACAGCAGTCAGAACGAACGATCGGCGCGCGTCAATCCTGAATAAATAACTATGCGTTCAGTTTGGCCACAGACCGGGCTTTGCACACAGATCCCAGAATCATCGCTTGCAAATGAGTAGTGACAGAGGATCATTGACAAAGTGAAGTGATCTGACAGGTGGTTGGGGGGGGGGGCAGATGAATGATTTATGGCCCGGCTGTACGCGAAAGTGCCGTCACAGCGCCAGCTCAGACAGCTGTGGTGTGATGGATCAATGATCTGTGAGCCTGTAGCAGACTTCTCCTGTAACCCATAACATGACTCCACTGTCCACAGCCATAGAGATTTATGAGACAAAACATGAGTGTGCAAAGGTTTTATTGACACTAGTTGGTTGGAAAAATAAATAAATAAAAATCTTCTTATTCATGTATTATTTACGGAAATAAGCCTAATTTGGATAACTTCTGTTTGAGATGTGTCTCTTCTAAACAGAATCATGCACTGATTGGAGAAGGGTTACATGCTGCATTAAAGGTAAAAGATCCCAAAAATGGCCTCTGAGTCCTCCAGACTCACTTGCGTTTTTGTTTAATTAATACTACGCTCTGCTCTACCTCCACCAGTTACAAGGAAAAGTTGGATTATGTACTGTATTTATTTATTTATTAATTTTTTATAACTCACAGTCCTACGGGACCGCTTTATGGAGCAGTAGCTACGTCTTGTTTCTATAGCGTCAAATAACAAAGTAAAACGAAACTTATGCAACAGTTTGAACATGCATCAACATTATATTAACCACCTAAAATGACAGAGACCATCCTTGAAAAATAATCATTTGATGTGTATTTTAGTGTTTTAGTTCGGCCCAAGTCCCATCCACTAACATGGAGGGGGTGGAGCTTATGACCTATACTGCAGCCAACCACCAGGGGGAGCTCTACTTGCTTTGGCTTCACTTTTGAGCAGCAGTCCAGCCGTCAATCTTTATACTCTCTGTGGTTTTAACACTCGATTTTAGCAACAGTGGTGAACGTGTTTGATTTCATCACCAGCATCATGATGCTATAGGCCAGTCTAGCCTGAAGCGAACACTTTAGTTAGCTGTGGTGTTCAGAGCAAACAGCTACTCTTCTGTGACAGATGCTGTTTTTTTTTTAAACTCCTTTGGGTTTGCTGAAAAGCCGCTATCCTCCGGGCTTGGCTTTCGCATTTTAGCATTTTCCCTGTGGCGGGCTGATGCCTCTGTAGTGCTCTTGTCAGAGTATGTTGGCTGGTTAGTGGAGCGCAAGTTAAAGGCGGTGAAACTGAAAACAGATGGGGGCGACTTCAGACTTTTGTTGTAATATTCATTTTTTTGCATCCAAGAACAATGCAGTAGTGACCTCCTTTTTGGTAAGCGTTCTTGTATTTATACAGCGCTTCTCAGGCATCGGGAGCAACTCTGGGTTCAGTGTCATTTGGTCAAGGACACTTCGACATGTGGTCCATGTACCGGGGATTGACCCGCTCTACCTACTGAACCACAGCTCAATCAGTGTCTTTCATTTTCGCCATCTTTTGATATTGGTCACAGTTTCTGCTGTTGTTGAAATCTGCTGATGCGTTTAGCACTGATGCTGCACGGCCAGAAGGTTTCTTTGACTATAGTGGAAAACTTGCTTGCTTGACCGTTTCATATCCATTTACAAGCTTAAACTTGGATCATACTCCTTCAGTGAATCACACAGAGCATTCATGCTTGTCTGGCGTGTTGGCCTTGTTCTGTAATCACTCGCTTCAAAACTAGTCGTCGACTAGTCAGCTGTGTTGGGTTTCTTTACGTACTTTAAGCAACGGCGACTGGAACTGAGCAGCTCGTGTTGGAGCTGGAGCTATCAGTGTAGTTACATTTCTGGAGAGTTGCACGTCGGGCTGCGACGCAGAAGTGTAAATCTGGCTCCACGATCGATAACTGTACATTACAGACAGTGTTAAGAGCAGCCATCCTGATCTCCTACATTCAACGAATGGTTCGACTAATATTTGCGGCGACCTTCACAGACACCGGATCCTACTTAACGTCACATCTACATCAGGGGGAGTGAGCTTGCCAACCCATTTGATAGATAAAAGGAGCCATGGTGCAGTTAAATATATTCCTTCCTCCTATCCCGTGACATTGGAGCATTTACTGTTGTGGCCGAGTGTGTGACTGGATGCTTTTGTTGGCCTGTAGAGGTGACGGCGCTGTGCTGTTTTATAGGTGTGTTTTCCTTCTTTTAAGACTTATTCCCCCCTCAGAAACGATAGATAGGACTTGTTATACGCCTTTTTGTTCCCCTAAAATTATTCATGTTTAGTTTTATCTGACAGTATTGACCACTTGCGCGTCTGTTGACGAGTGTGTGTGTCCTCGGCGACGCAGCCTTACCACAAGATATGTGTTATTGTCGTCTTCCAGTGCAGCAAGGCTCATAAAAGTGACTGTGGCCTGCTGGAGGTGGGGAGGATTTATGATGGAGTGAGTGAGTGAGAAAGAAAGAATGAAAGAAAGGAAGGAAGGCGAAGGGGGAGAGGAGGAGAGAAGAACAGAGTGGGAGGGAGTGAAGACGGGAGAGAGAAAGGGACGGACAGCTAATGAGTTAGAAAGGACAAGGGACGGGAAGAGAGTGGGAGGTGGGGACGGGGAGATGGAAGTGCACTGAAGGGAGAACGATTTGGCTAGGTGGGCCCGAGCTGCTTGCTCCATCTTTCTGTCTGTTTTCCGTCAGTCTGTATCCGTCCGTCCTTCCCCGAGAGTGAGTCCAGCATCTCCCCCTCATGTCGGCTTTAGCCTTGGCCTTCTCCCCCCCTTTCTCAATCACCTCACATCAGCTCGAAAAGTGACGGAAACAGAGGCTGTGAGAGAGGGTGAGGGCTGGGAGGGGGCGAAAGAGTCACATCCGTCATCTTCCCCTCCACACACATGCTCGCGGGGCGATGCACATTATTGCACAGGGATGCGCGCACACAGGCCTCACTCATGCGTGTATGATTTAGCAGCACATCGGCGTATGTGCGGCCATATACCCTCCTCCTCCTCTTCTCTCCTCCTCCTCTTCCTCATTGTCTCCTTGGCTGTTGCTTTTCCTCGCTGCTCTTTCGCTCTCTTGTGCATCCTTCCCACTCCAGCCTTCCCTTCTTATCTCTCTCTCTCCCCCTCTCTCTCTCTNCCTTCCTCGCTCACCCTCTCACCGTTAGCGAGTGTGTTGAAGTGTGTGTGTGTTTGTGTGTGCATGTGCCGGGGAGCTCATTCTGTTTCGACTCCAGGCAGAAGATGGTAAGTAATGTCTTTCCTCCTGCATATCTGAGAGAATGTTTACAGGTTTGTTTTGAGTGTGGAGGGTTGCGTGTGTGACTGTGGATGTCATTTGTGTGCCTGTTTAATAAGTGAAGGTTTCTGTATCATAAGCTGAGTGGGCATGGGGGTGGAAATCTTGCGTGTGTGTGTGTTTTGGAAATGTAATTTGCGCTCTTGCATACGTATTTGTGCACGAGTATGCCTGAAGGAGGTGCGGTGTCAGGCCACGGTTAAGTTTAGGAGGTAGGAGGGTGAGTAATGTAGCAATGGGGCTGCTGACTGTCTTAAACTAGCAGTGGGCTGCAGAGTGAGGAATGAGGAAGAGGAGGAAGGAGCTCATGTGTCTCGATACTGTATCTGTGGACTCGGTTACATAAAAAGACAAAGAAAGCCAGTGTAGCAATCTCACAGGACTCCCCACTCCACCGGTGTTGAAGTCCAGCCTTCTCAGGAACAGAAATATGCTCCATCCACATTTCTCTGCAGCCGCTTTCATCCAGAGCACCTCACAATTCATGCAAAACAGGAATAAGGAGCCCCTTGATCCTAATGCCTCCAATTCACCGTTACTCCTTGTCCCCGGAGTTATCATGTGCTCCCTTCCAGGCACTAACACGGCAGCTTAGCTGGAGCGCTACTGTAAATGGAAATGAGGGCAGTATGGATGAAGAAGTGTGGAAGCAGCACCTTCAGGGTCCACGATGGCTTTAAACAGCTGACAAGGGGAAGCAGCGGGATATTGATGTAGCTGTGGTAGAATGGCTCCACCGATATCTAAATGTCAGGTACAGCGATAAATCTGTAGCTGCTTTTTGCACACGGGTTCCCACGGCGTGTAGAGAATAAAAGCCGTGTGGGGACCGTCGGTGCCTTTTTGTGACTGTTTCGACTGAAGTGTTGATATTTTAAAGGGATGGCAAAAAGAAAAAAGGTGATACGTTTGGTATGCTCCTTCTAGTGGCCATTTCTTTTTAAAGGTATAGTTTGACTTTTTGTGGGAAATATGTCAGCGTGTTGACTCTCTTGCTGGGAGAGAAGATGTGTGCCTCTGTTGTGTCTGTTATCTTAGCATAGCTTAGCACAGCTTAGCACAAAAGATAGTAACAGTGTCTTCTTAGAGCTAGCTAAGCTTTCCAAATATGATACAACCCAGCTACCTTTAATTTAAATGTCTCTATTATCTTAAGTGTACAACAACCACAGAACATGCAGCTTAATGCTGGATGCAGGTTCACCTCTTGGTGACTTTCTGGAGTCTCTGCTAGTTGTCAAGTATCCTCAAGAAGTGCAGTTGTGTAGGTTTTACCATGTGACAAGAGGCAAAGAAAGCAAAGGTGCTCTAAATAATATTCTTCTTAAAGGGGAACTACTGTTTTTTACAACCTGGACCTTATTTCTAGCATAAAATACGGTTGTTTACTCACCCATATAACTTTGTGTAATTTGTATTCCCTCAGGAGATAATCAGATCTGCGTATATCCATATAGTGGGAGTGACTGGGGCACCGAAACGCAGCCTCTAAATAACGAATTATCTGCCACGAAACTGCCGCGAAACAAGATATTGAAATATTCCTTTAAAACAAGCAACTAAATCTGCCAACACAAGGAGACTTTTACCTTCTCCTGGTTAAAATCAGCCACTTTTTTTCAGTCCGTACATTTAAAACCAGACAAAACAACACCGATGTCTGCATTAAAATGAATTGAATTTGAAAATCTATTTCAGAAGATACATGAAACAGTGTGGCTGGCATTGGGGACACTAAAATATTCTTATTGTACTGACAGAACTGTCTCTCACTAAGGAAATAAAACTTTAAATATCAATATTATTATTGTTTCAGAAGGAGATTTTTTTCTTTTTTCTTTCCAGCCTTTTTGAATCTGCTTTGTGCGGCCCTTAGAGGAACAGAAACATGCATGTGATGCCGGCGCGAGCGTCCTCCTCTCTGTTAACAAGAGACGCAACAGCTTTCAGTAACTGGATGGGAAAATGCAGATTGATGTTAATTTGGCTGTGAGGAATGACTCTGCCTCGTCAAATGTCACGTACAGAGAGATGGCTGCGGGAGCCGGGTCTTATAGGACGTGGGATGTGTTATAATATGTATGATGCATTGTTGCAGGGACCAGATGAAAGTAGCTGTGGCCAGATGGAAAGTGCTCTTTTGTCTTTCAGCCGTCACTTTGCTGTGTTTTGGCTCGTTTTACCCACGGACCATTTCGGTCAAATTGCTTTAAGCTTTAAATCAAATTCTTTTCAGCCGAGTCCAGCGTGTTTGTTCTTGTATGCATAGAAAACACTTTTTTGAGCTTTTCGTATAAATGTTAATAGATGTTTGGGAGTATATCACTGTAATGGAGTGTTTGAATGTAGCTTTTATTATGCAGCATGCACATACATCGATATGTCTCACGTTTGCGTGCACTGTAGGCGTTGTTATATTTGTCTTGAGTTACTCACGCCCACTGACTCGGAGAGTTTGCCCGGAGGGCAGTGAAGAGAGAATGGAAAGGGTACATGAGAGCTTTCAAATAACGAGGCAGCAAGAGAAAGAGATGAACAGTCAGACGGAAAGAGAGAAGAAAGAGGAGGAGAAGTCAGACAGGATATGAAAGGCAGTAAGAGGAGTGGATGAGACGGTCTGACCAGCTGCACTGAGCGTGCTCATTCACCATGTGGGCTGGGGGAGACTGGTGAGCAGCACAACTCGAGCCTGTCAAAACAGCTGTGTTAGCTCTGGCACGCTGGAAATACACTCAATAGCTCATTAATTTCGAATGTATGTAGACGAGGAGACGGCCATAGGAGGGCAGTGATGAATGACCGGGGCTAGACGAGGAGGCATGGACCACATGCTCACGGTCAGCTGTGGCTACAGTTTGTTTGGCTTTTCCATTGACTCTCCTTTCACCTTTATTTATTCATGAGAGAGAGCAAGTTTTCATTTTCAATAAGCCGCCGTTTTCAAACTGTAAGCACAAAACTTAAAATCAGTTTAAAGCGCTGGAAGCACAAGAGCTTAATTTGACGAGTAAAGGCAGCAGCTCGTCACAATCCTGCAGAGTCAGTTGGCAATATCAACTAAAAAAAAATGTTTACACTGATTAAACTAAGGCCGGCACAGTGGTGTGATGTTCTCCCTGTGTCTGCGTGGGTTCTCTCCGGGAACTCCAGCTGGCTTTACCAGAGATAAGCCACAGTTGGCATGAGCAGCAGTCAGAATAGTCTAAATCATGAGAGGCATGAGTGATCTGACCATTTGGAGGTGGTCTGTGCCACATACGACCAAATTCCTGTAGTAGTTGGAACAGGCATCCATCCTGGCCGCATGGACAGACCCTCTTCTTAGCTGACGTGCGCTCCGTAAACTGAATTTTGCTGCACTCATTCAAGAAAAGAAAGGCACACAGCTGCTAATATGAATGATCACCAGAAATGGCAAAAGCACTAAAAGTGTTGTCTGTTCATCAGTAGGGAGAGCCTTTTAATAGCATGCAGCTGTTAAGTAACTAAACTAATAGAGTCTAAACAAGAATAAATTAACAGAGGAAATGATTTAATGGGCTATTATTCAATAGTTTAAGAGGCAGTCTGCAAAATACTTTAAATTTGCCTCTTTCCAATTAGCAAGCATTGTGTTCTAAACCATTCTTAATGGTGTTAGTACAGAGATACTTGGTGATTAACTTTTTTGTTTTTAAAGTTTAGTTTGTGTTTCACTTTCTTGAAATGTTCCTAATAAAGACTTATTATGGTTGTAAATGTTGTTCATTATTAAGTTTCTTTTACTGATTTTGCATTTCTCAGGAAGGTTTTAAAATCATTTTCTTGATACATCGCTTAAAAGGGAATTACCGTTTCTTACAACCTGTACCTTATTTCTGTCATAAAATACGATCGTTTACTCACCCGTATAACTTGTGTCATTTGGATTCGTTCGGGAGATATTTAGATCCAGTGGAGCGCTGCGTATATCCATATAGTGGAAGTGACTGGGGCACTGAAACGCAGTCTCTAAATAACGCATTATCTGCCGCAAATCTGGCTGGAGCCTATCCCAGCTCAGGTGTCATCGAGCGAGAGGCGGAGTACACCCTGGATAGGTCTCCAGTCTATCGGACAGACAACCATTAACACTCACAACTACGGGCAGTTCACCAGTTAACCTAACCAGCATGTCTTTGGACGGTGGGAGGAAGCTGGAGTACCTGGAGAGAACCCACTCAGACACAGGGAGAACATGCAAACTCCACACAGAAAGGCCCAGTCAGCCCATGGAATCAAACCTGGAACCTTTTTGCTGTGAGGCATCGTTTCTGTAATTCAGTTTTGTGCTTTTTTGGAAGAAATTGCAGAGATGGTCAAAAAAGTTGGCACTGTGTTTGTGAACTGAGCTCTGCCCTAACAGAGCGCTACCTCGCTGCTACAGTGTTTAGGAGAACCTCGTGTCGTTCACTCCTGCGTTTCAATTTGTAACCACCTGCGGTTACCTGCCAGTGTCCATTATCTGAGCAGTGAGTCTGATGAGGGCAACTGCTGTGAATGTAGAGCATTTCAATTAGGAGGAATCGAATGCTCATCTCCGTGACAGCCCTGCTTCACAAACTCTATTTATTATATGATCTGAAATGTTACCCGTTCACGAGGAAAGGTCAGGAATTGTCTAATGACTTCACTAATAAGTAAATCATAGTGAGCTTGGCTTTCGTGCCAGCCATTATTTAGGGAATAGATGTAATATTTTCGAGTGGATTTCCCAGTGATATGTCATAGCTGCAAGGCTCGTAGACCAGCAAGAACCTCTGCCAACACAGATGGCTGTGTTTATGTCGTGGTTTTTGGTATTTTGAGAAGCGAGCACATGAATGAAATGCTGCGCGGCAGCTGCCGAGGACACGGTGAATGACTTTCCCACCGGCTGCGGTAAATAAACACAATGATCCTGATCTCCTCTAAAAATCCGATCTAATAGCTACGTGTCCATAAAGATAATCCTTCTCCTTGAAAGATCTTCTTAAAACTGGCTGAAACAAAACCTCCTTCTAGCCTCATTAGGGGAGTTAATAAAAGCCTTCATGTGCCTTTTGGTGGAGGCATCGTTATTAAAAGTGCCTTACCACGGCATAAACAAAACTGCTCAAATCATGGGTGACCCCGGCGGAGCAGTAACAGGTGATACTTTTGGGTGCCGAGAATATATTACATTGCATTTTCCTGCCTCATTTTATTTCCCATGTGGTTTGTGGCCTCTAACAATGTCACGTTAGCAGTTGGAGAAATGTCGGCTCAGGGATTGATCTCTGCATTGATTGGTGGGATTACTGCACTGTACAGTTGTGCTGTGAGCTTTCCAGTAAATGTATGATCTAACACGACTGCAAATACGAGAGGATGTAACATGTTGTAGCTTACAACAATGCACTCAGTGTTTTGGTTATATGCCGTTAATAGCAGATGGAGCATATGTTGTGTTTACTAGAGGTACCTGTACTCTGGATTAGGATGAGGACATGCACAATGATGGGGAAGTAAAACGACTTCATTCTGATCTCTGCGCCTAGCAGGAACATTGCATACTCCTCTAAGCAGCGAGCGCTTTGGTGTTCAGGTATAAACAAGGGACATGTGGTTTCTTGAACATTAACAATTTATACTAATGTTCAAAATGTTTGTTTTTTTTCCCCTGTGAAACCTGTTCTCCTGATGTTTTGGTGGGGAATGAATCCTCATGCAACTCCTACCTGCTGTCCTGACCTGTCCTGTCCTGTCTTGTCCTGTCCCAACCTGTCCTGTCCTGTCCTGTCCTGTCCTGTCCGTCATGCCCTTGGCTGCCTTGGCCTACCTGAGCCAGTCACACAGAGACCTGTCATGCAGATGCCCTCCTAAGAGACAGAGGGCGCTGTCTGCTCCACTCACCAGTCTCTGTGTGCCTCTGTTCCCCGCTCAACCCGGCTTTGGCTCTGTTAAACCTCTTCTCTTCTCCCCTCCTCTTTCTCTCTCTCTCTC
>JASGAT010381369.1:0-26478 GCA_030220025.1 Chelon auratus
CTTTGCTTGCTTGTGTCCGTAATGGAGCGTATACACTCTTAGAAAGTGTCCTTTCACAGACGCAGAGAAGGTTTTATCCTCATTTATTTGTTTAAGGCCTGAGCGCATCTTGGAGAGGAGGGAAAGCCTACGTCTGTTAGAAGTCAGCGGTCCATGCTTTTGATTTTTAACTCCCAGAAAAAGGTCTTTTCTGCATGAGCATGCAAATCCTAAGGAAAGAAAAGAGGATCAAGTCAAGTTTCCAAGCAGAAGGTATAGTGCATGTCCTAAAGCTTATATCGTGTTATGATGCATCTACCCAGAGGAGGGCAGTGGGTTTCAATGACTTACAGGCTTTTTAAAAACACAGCAGGGACGCCGTAAATGTCATCTCATTTAAACATTTACTCAATGACACACGACTGAGGACCTGATTTCTCTGCAAAGACAAACCTCTGAGACAGGAGGAGCAGAGGAGGGAAGGATGAAGTGTTCATACAGGAACTGTTTCCTCAGCAGATACATAAATAAGCTCATTGTTCTCCCCAGTTCAGGAGCAGCTCCTGATAAATGACCTCACTGGTTATAATGGTCCTGGTCTTCCTTACTTTCTTCTGAATCACCACTTCTAAAACCCCCAAAAAGTGTCTCATCTGCAATAGAAGTTTATTTTTTTCGAGGATACCGTCGTAATTTTTCATGTTCTGAGGGAAATAAATTGGATTTCTATAATGAAATACCTTCACACAGCCACAAATAAAAAATAAATAAAAAAAATACTGCAGTGAAACGTATTAGATATACAAGAAAAATTGGACTACACCACTGGAATAAATGCAAAAAATAAATAAAGAATAATTTAATTGCCTCCTTATTTTTGTTTATGCATTTAATTATTTATTCCTGTATTTCTTTGTTTTTATTTATTTATTTTTATTATTTATTTTTTATTTCATCCTTTATTCCAGTGGTGAAGAAGTTTGACATTCAGTGGTTAAATCATTTTATGATAAATATTTGCATAGTCATGTATTCTGGATGCATTTGTCCCCAGAGGAGGAAGTATCTTTATACACCTTTTTGACTCCCATGCACAGATTTAAAAATCTCCAGAAATAAAGCCAGAATTCAGTCATTGGTTTTCCTTATCTCCCTCCGCCTCATCTTTCTTCCTCCTCACACAAACGCATTTCAAATGCATCATATCGCCGAGGACTCATCCTGAACTGAGCGTCCGTCGCTCAGCGTGTTCGCCCGCCAACCTCTGAGCCGCTCGGCGATAGCGAATCAATCTTCCTCCCATTCTCTCCTCCTCTCTGAACCCAAACGCCGCTTTTTTATTTTTATTTTTTCACAACCGTGCCTTTTTTCTGTACTTGTGACGCATTTCCTGCCTCGCGTTAAGACGAGCTCAAACGCATTAATAGGAACGATACGTGGACAGGAAAAGAAATGCATCTTTGGTCCGTCCTTGAGGAGGCATCCTCAGCCCGAGACCTGTCTCATTAGCATTCACCTCCTCTGGGAATTATATGAGAGCAGATGATCACCATGAAACAATGTGTGCACCATGGAGAGCCAGGCGACAGTAGTTTATATTCACTGCAGGGTTTTGATTGAGCTCCTATGTGTCATTATGTGTCTATATGTGTTCGCCTCATTGCCGTCGGTTGTCATCAGAAGCAATTTTAGTGTAAGAGGATGCCGCCAGGAAGCTGAGCAGTGTCTCTGTGTGTCTCTCGGTGTGACAAGGGAGTCAGAAGAAGAATGGAGGGAGGTGCGTCCACATGTTTCACGAGGCCTTAATCGAATCAGGTGTGCGAGAGAGCAGAGCTGACTCCTCTGGAGCCAAGACATTAGGATTATTACTCTAATAAACCTCTTAAAGGACTGAGATCATGGTGGCTCGTGGTACGGAAAGAAATTGCTTTCTCTCTGGAGAAGCTGGTGGTGAAACTACAACTTTCCAGCCACCATCCAATCACCAAGGTGTTGTTAAATGACCTTTCTCACAAAAGCTCACTCTTGATTCCCAGCTCTCTTCTTGAAAAACTTGGCACGACAGACAGCGTTCAACTAATTTCCGTGTAAGAGAAAATCGTCTTATAGCTCCTGCTGAGAGAGGACGACAAAATTAAGCGCTTGGGGGGTTGTGCTGTCAACATGCCGTCACCTCGGAGGAAGTAATAACAGCAACTAAGCTGGACTTAGTTCATGCATTCAGCAATTTACTTTGAAACTCAAACTGGCTGTCTCGTCATTTTCTGCACTTTTACAAAACTTTGTCTTGGACGCAGGGAGGAAGAGAGCATCAGTCGAACGCTCAGACACCATGCATTCAAGACGGGTGAGATAAAAATGTACACAGCGCGACAAATACCGTGAAACAGTCGCCTCGGTGTGAAGATCGCTTTGATTCTCCGTCTCTTCTGCAGATGTTTGAACCATGAACAGTGATACAGTGATCCGTGAAGGCGCAGCGTCGCGAACCGGCTGTGACTGATAAAGGTGAGAAGTGTGTGTGCATGTGTGTGTGTAAATGAGGCGTTTAAGAAGTCAGTGTTTTAAGCTTCCAAGGTCATAGGTTCTATCCTCATACTGGCCAAGAAGTCACATTTGTGTCCTTCAACTGTGAAAACATCAAAGTGATCTTATCTGAAATATATGTCCCCCTGAATCAAAGAATCTGTCATCTTTCAAGGCAGGAAGGATCCACGGGAGATTTAAAGGTCGTCTGAACGTGATGCATGCTTTGAGGCGTTTATTGTTTGTTCTAGTCCGACATCACCATCGCTGCAGGGGTACACTGTCCAATAGATATTTTGTTTGTTGTACCATTTGATCGTGGCTTTTCTGCTCCTGTGTGACCTTTGTGTAGGACCACACAGCCTAACGGCTTCAGATCAGCAGACTGAGGGTTCAAGTCCCTTCGTTGTTGAAAGCCCATTGAAAAGTGGTTTGTCCTTCCCCAGTAGGTATTAGATTAAATGTGTCTGAAGTTCTGCAGGTTTTTTGTGCTTAGTTAACAATAATAACAAGGTCATGGGTTCAAGCCTCATGCTGTCATGCACTAGACCTGCTTTTTCAAACGTACAGTACCTCCCCCTTAATCTGTCAGGAGTTTTGGAGTGGTTTATCTGTTATTTTTATCTGTGGTACCTTTTGATTGTGATTTTTCTGCTCTGTAATGATCCCTGTATAGGACCACGTGGCCTAACGGATAAGGTGTCTGACTTCGGATCAGAAGATTGAGGGTTTGAGTCCCTTCGTGGTTGACACCCCATTGACAACCCATCACCATTACCCACATTACTTGGCATTTTTAGATTAAGTGTGCATGGCCATGGTTTGAGGTACATATAAAGGCTGATTAGCTCAGACTTGTGCTATTAATGCCACTGTCATGGGTTCAAGGCCCATCTTGCTTGAAGCTTAGAGGCTTTTATCACTTATTTTTGTTGGTTGTACCATTTGATTGTGGCTTTTCTGTTTCAGGAGAGTAGCTTTTGCAGGACCACGTGGCCTAACGGATAAGGCGTCTGACTTCGGATCAGAAGATTGAGGGTTCGAGTCCCTTCGTGGTTGAAAGCCAATCACCTACTTCTTTGTATCTTTGTACCCAGTAGGTTTTGGATTAAAATCTGCAGGTTTTTCGCTTGAGGTCTACATAAAGGCTGCTAACCTCTGAGTTTCGCTAATAATGGCAAGGTCATGGGCTCGAGCCCCAAACTGTCCTCCTTCCACACACATACCTCCCCCTTATAAGTGTCTTCTAACCGCGATGCATGCTTAGAGGGTTTTATTATTTATTGTTGTCGGTTGTACCATTGGATTCTGTCCTTCTGGTCCAGAAAGGAACATTGTGTGGGACCACGTGGCCTAACGAATAAGGCGTCTGACTTCGGATCAGAAGATTGAGGGTTCGAGTCCCTTCGTGGTTGACAACTATTACTTGTCCATCCGTTATGTAGTGTAATGTTCACCCTAATATGTCAGATGTATGAGAGGCTTGATTTTATTGGTATTCTACCACAAGCAATAAATGCACTTAAGCATGCATTTCTCTGATGCACTGTTTTCTGGAACACCACAGGAACACCACAGAATCCCCCAGGATGAGCTGATGAACGCTGCAGAGAAGGAGGGCGCCAGAGGAGGACATGGAATGAGGAAGGGTTGGTCTTCTTAGTTATTGAGATGGGTTTAGACCTAATGGATAAAGAAAATAAAGAAGACTGATAGGGGAATAAATGTTTCGGGGGGAAACAGAATCAGGTCTGCTGTTTAAACAAAACTATATAGAAGAAGATGCATGGCCAGTATGGGGATTGAACCCATGACCTTGGCGTTATTAGCACCACGCTCTGACCAGCTGAGCTAACCGGCCTCTTTCTGAGGAGCTCAATGAGGTTTTTCCATCATGAGATAACATACTAGAAACTGTTGTTGATGCACATGGCTGTGGAAGTTCTGCAAGTTTTTTTTTGTTGCTTTTTTTGATTTATTTAAGGTCAACTCACACACAGAAACCAACCTGCAACATCAATTCAATGGTCAAAGCGTGGGGCTAATAATGGCCCCGGCATAAATGGCTCTGAGAGTGCAATCAGTGCAATCAGCCTGAAGCATGTTTTGATCATCACGTCTGCCTGGAAAATGGATGAATCGTCTGACTCAGGAGGGAGGATGATGAAAAAATAGACCCAGTGACCTTTCAGGAAAGAGAGACACGGTATGTGAAGTGTGTATTCTTCCATCTAACTGTATACCAGGAGAGTATTCAACCACGAGACAGAATCAAAGACAGAATCTGATGGTAAAACCAACACAAATATGTGCATGGCCAGTATGGGGCTGGAACCCATGACAGTGGCATTAATAACACAACTCTGAGCTACCCAGTCTTTATATGGACCTCAAACGAAGAACCTGCAGAAGGCCACACACATTTAATCTAAAAAAAAGCAAACTTTCAACCACGAAGGGACTCGAACCCTCAATCTTCTGATCCGAAGTCAGACGCCTTATCCGTTAGGCCACATGGTCTGATAAGAAGCTCATTACAAGAGCGACAGGTCCAATAATCATACACCTTTACCTCCTGGTAATAAAGAGTTTTGAGTCCATTAAAGATTAATTCACCTTGAGAAGAGTCCACACCAACTGTAGACAGTGACAAACTCAAACTAATGCACGGACCCTCATCTCTTGACATTTTCCATTTCGCTGAAGGTCATCGTTTGCATGTGGACCTTCAGGTGAAAATGTTGAGAGGAACGTTGTAAATCTCCATAAAGGAACCCCGCTCTCCCTTTGCGAACCTGTCGTCATAAATCAAATGACACAGCCAAACAGAGTAAATACTGAATAATACAAGATTAATGGGAGAACAGAACAGGTCCGTCGGCACTTTGGCGACTCACAGGGAAAGTCTTCTGGAGAGTATTTCTTATTTCTAATGAAGAGCCACTCGTTCCTCCGAACTTAAACTTAGACCGAAAGTCAAGCACTGACCTCCGCTTTATCTGGCTAATTATTAATATTCACCTCATTATGATGTACGCCACAGCCCCCGGGACTAAGACACAGTAATGTGGACTGTAATTAGCGTTGTTTGACAGCAGGAATCGGTGGAGATTTACAGACGGCAAGGTCAGCGTTAGAGTGCTTGGTGCTGGCACAGATATAGAAACCTGGCTTGGACGGAATAAATAGAAGAACTGAGCAACTTCACTGATTATAAAAATGGTAGTGAGGAACTGAGACCCTGAAATGTCCTCCACACCAGCCCATTAGACTCACGGGCCGAACCGTTAGCGGGATGAAACTATTTTGGGGTCGTGAGACTCGTATTAATGCTCGGCTTCGTCTGCCGGAGAAATATGGCTTCCATATTTGGCGCCGCGGTTATTTCTCACAGTAATCTGGAAGGAATAAATAACAGGGTCTGTGGGCGAGGAACGCGTCGCGGCTGCAGATGAGTTCATAAAAGATTACAGGAGAACTTCGAGTCTGGTCTGAAGCTGCGTGAGGCTTTTTTTAAAAAAGAGGATATCTTCTTCTTCCATCGGACATCGGTCACGTCAATGAATCTGCAGTTTTCAAGGAGGAGGAGAAGGATTCTGATGAAGCTTTAATATGATATCCAAAGTATAAATAAGTTGTTAGAGCTTACTATCTAGCAAGACAGGTTTGAGGACAAGCAAGAAATGAAGATGTACCCGAGAACCATATGTTTTATTCCTAATTAAAGGAGGAACTGACAGGTAAAGACACTACAAGGTGACATGATCCTCCAAGAAGTGGCTCATTTTCTTTACCTAAATTTAGATTTAGCTTCAGAACAACGGGTGCAGGTTGTGACGTGAGATTACAAAATGTTTCTGAGTTGTTTTTTTTTTTCTCACTTTGAGATAATGCTGTCATCTCGTTCAAAAGCGGTCCAATCCTCTTTACGCNGGAAAATTGACTCGCGAAGCCTCGCGAACGAGCTCCACTTTGGCCAAATTGGCTGCAGGTGTCAGGCGAAACAGGAAGTGATCTGTTTCCACTACAATCGACCGCACAGGTGAAGAAGCTCAGATGCGGTGAGTCCGCACGTAACACGATGACACCGTGATTTACAATCTGACGGGGGAAAGGAATATTTTCACTCATTGACCTATGAAGCGAAACGTAAACGTGTTCAGGTGTGAAATTTAATTCCAAGCTCCAGCTCCACCTTAAACGTACGATGCAGGGGAGTTGGAGGGAGCTTGCTGCAACCAAATCTCCACATCCTTCACGGATCGTTAAATAGACAAACTGTTCACATTAAAGGAGAAACACACATTTGTTTTGACAGGGATTAACAGGTAACGCCTCCACTCCTCCCTAAAATGTCCCCCTCTGGAATCACATCCTGGAATACATCACAAAACTTTAAACTCATTTGGACTCGGATGTTTTGCACGTGGAGCTGTGGGGATTAGTTTTTCCCCTCGCTTGGTGGATTGCCCACGAAAGAGTTTCTGTAAAGTTCACCTGCAGCTGAAATACATTTGAATGAAAAGTAATATTGTTCCAGTGGCGTCTTTGTGTCTTGTGCAGCAGCTGTATTCACTAGAACACGCTGCTCGCTGTGTCGTAATCCTTGCTGATGTGGGAGGTGCTCGGCAGGGACTTGAGGTACTCCATGTGCCTCCTGGCGTCCTCCTGGTTGTGTTTGATGTAGTAAATGATGTAGGCCGTCACCATGGAGAACCAGCAGAACATGGCCACGAACATGGCAACGTCCGTCGTCTTGTGGTGGAAGTTGCAAAAGTTGATCCCCGAGTCCAGGACCTGGATCACCGGCTGTCCGACGTACTCCTCCTGCACCGCCGTGTTGCAGCTGACCTCGTTCACCGTCTCGGGGTCGAGCCGCAGCTCCCTCAGCACCTCCTGCAAGGAGCACTCGCAGTGCCAGGGGTTGTGGGAGAGGCGGACCCGAGCGTGCAGCTTGGTGAAGGTGTCCCTGGGGAGGCTGCGGAGGTGGTTGTTTGAAAGATCCAAGGTTCGCAGGCCCTCTGAAAGCCCTTGAAAGGCGCCGGCCTCCACAACCTCGAGGGCGTTGTGGGATAAATCCAGCTCTCGGAGGCGGTGGAGGTCCGTGAACGCCTCCTTTGGGATGTGTCTGATGCGGTTGGATGACAACAGGAGGACCACGGTGTCCTCGGGGAGGTTCGGAGGGATGCTCTCCAGGTTGCGCGAGGTGCACTGCACCACCACGCCGTTCCTGTCCGTGCAGTGGCAGATTTTAGGGCAGGCGTGCGCCGTCATAATCCTCGAAAGGAGCAGCAGTGTTCCCGCAAAGGACAAAAGAGGAGGCGTTAAAGATGTCCGGCACCTTTGAGAGGCCCCCATTAGCGGGCGGTGAGACTGCAGCAGGTGAGGATGTGTTTCTTTAGACGCCGGTGAGACATGAAATACAATCCAGGACGTCCTGTTTGAGTAAAAACCTGATCAATTGAGGTTTGGTGACCTTTCATTTATCGCAAGATTTACCACAAACCAAACCGCGTTCCAACATGCCCAAAGGTTTGCATCCCTGCGAAATGAGATGTCAAAGGGAGGAAACTGGAAGAAACCTGTGAGACAAGAAAAAAGAACAAGAGACAAAAGGTAAGGCCGAGATGTATTACCTGACAGCCCTTCACATTCACTGCTTTACTTGGAGAGTCTGGATTATCTTTAAATTGCTAATTTTCTGGTCCCATCACCTTACAGCCTCCCTGCCCCCTTTCAGTTAGATTTCTACGGACTCCTTTCTCTCTGGAGAGAAGGGAAAGCTGCTAAAGTTCAATATTATCATAATAATTCCGTGTTTCTGTAGCAGAGCCGGTGCCCCACCTCCCATGAGAGAACCACCGGCTGTTAAACAAGGTGTGGGCTCAACAATATGCAGCAGAGGAACTTTGAAAAGACTTGTGGATGAATTGAACACATTTTAGATGATAATCAGAAAACAAGCTGCTTGGACAAGATGTCAAAAAGTCTTAAAATAATATTAAGAATATCAAAGGAATATTGTGACAGTAGGAGATATTTTAAGATTAAAATAGATGTAAAGTAAAAGTTAGCTGGTTGCTTGGGCAAGACATTTGTGAAAATCTAAATCTATCAATCACGAAATTTTCCTTAAGTGCCCTCAAGAATATAAAATAAAACATCTTGGAGCGTTTTCTCATATATAAATGATAAATATGTGCGTCAATAATACATGATATGTTATTAGTTTAAGGACTTTATCTTGTTATCTGAGTCGGCTCCTACCTGACAGCTTCACTCCGTCCGGTCCAGATCACTGAGAACTAACTAAACGAGGGAGACTCTGTCGTCGGCTGGGACATCCAGGAGAGTAAATCAAACGCTTCATCCTTTGCAAAAACAAACGTGTCCGCTAACGGTCCGGTGCAGAGAGTGAGTGCAGAGAGTCTCGATGTTGTCGGTGCAGCTTTGCAGCAGCAGCAGAAGCAGCGGTGCGTATGTCGCTGTGGATGTGGATGTGCGCAAAGGGTCCCGGTTTCTCCTGCGTGCTGCACCTGCGTGCTACGATAAAGATTCAACAGAATTAAACTTCATGAGGTTATATTTTGATAATATTTAGACAAATAAAATTGGATTTAACTACATTAAATAGTTATTTTCTCATAGGCTACTGTGTAATTGCATTATGCTTATATTACCTATTATGAATATAAAACGTCTGTAATTTACTTTTACGTTTACTATATTTGGGATTTGCACTTATTTATTTACAGTTTTGTTAATAATATGTCAAAAATATGTTTTGTTTTGTTTTGTTGGTTCAACAGCCTAAAATATAGATTTGTGGAAGTGTAAGACTTGAAAATGTCCAATTTCAAGAGTTTTATGAAAAGTTGTCAATGCTTCTATGATACCGTGTTCACGAGAAAAGTCCTCGTCACCAGTGCCCTCTTGTGGTTTCAAATCCTGCACGAGCTGTGACATTTGAGAAATAGATAGTAAGCCTAGATGAAAACATTGTAATTTACGGTTGCTAGCTTGCTAAAGTGCTAGCCTCGGCAGCTTCTAGACACCATCGCAACACTTAGCGGTATTCTCATGACTTGAATGCCAAACATTTTGTGCACACGACTTCCCTAGTCAAAGCTACCTCCTACAGATATTAGCTTAGCATCGAGAGTAGCAGCAGTTAGCTTAGCTCCGTCACAAGACAACAGAATCCTAAAGCTGCCTAATTAGCTGCTGCTTAATTGTGCTGTATATTATTTGTTAATTTGAAACAGCTCATTTTTTTGGGATCAAGTCCAGTTGAACTTGTTGAGCGAGGCTAGCAGTTAGCCACGGCAGTGTGCTAGTAAAGCTGCCAGGAATGTGTCGTCCTGAATAATGAGACGGTTGATGCGTTGATGCTGAGAAAACATTGGTAACCCATGGAGAACATTAGACTTAATGACTGGCTAAGTTGTTGAAAATTACCTTTTCACGGTATCTGCTCACTTTCCTGCACCCACTGACGTATATAAAATTCAAATTTCATGCCCACTTAAACTTTTGAACCTTTTCTTTATGTTTTAGGACGTGTCCTCTGCCTGCTGCCTCTACTTATTTATTCATTTTTACCTCCCTTTGCAGATTTAATTTATATTTTCATCCCTGTCTCTATTGGAGTCGTGGACTCTTAAAAGAAACTCAATACGCTGTGCAAAAACAACTCACTCTGTGTGGCATTAAAGGGGAGGACAAAGTAAATTAAAGGGCGGTTTGTCGTCTCTCTACTCCCAGAATAAATGAAAGGACCGTCCTACGTTCAGATTAAATGAATGAGACACTAAAGTTTTTCTTGTGTCCTCAACTCAAAGGTCCCTGAAGTCCATTTTGTTAACCCGTCGCCTTCCCGTTCCCCTCATGATTGCCCGCCCTGCTTGTCACACCCCGTCACTCTTAATGAACATCCATTACAGCTGTCCTGCCTCACTGGAGGACTTCAATACCGAGCCTGTTACGCCCACGCTGATAAAAGACCTTCGAAGGTAGTCCCGGCTGTATCGCCGGGACGTGGCGACCACCTGGATCCTGCCAGCGACTTTGCAAAGCATCTGTGTGATTAAATGTGCAGAGTTCAGCCATGTCAATTTTGCTGAGAGGCAGAATCATTGATTATATTGACCAGTGAGGCATTTTCAGCGTGCTTTATTGTGGCGGCATACAGAATCACAAAGCACGCTTATAAATGGCTCAACACGGGGGGGGGTTGTGATTCCTGGGTAGTCAGTTGTAAGAGATTTACTTCACAATCGCTGCTGTTTAAGCGTTGTGAAACGTGCCAAGGCGTTTGTTTGACACCCTTACTCATCTTGTTGGCAAAACTCCTGCACGCTATCTTAAACCCAGGATCACAATGATATGGAGCCGAGCCAGCTTAAGAGATGCTTTTGTAGGCGAAGCAATAAGCACTGAGTGATGCTGTCAGTTAATGGGACGTATTTGCCATAAATCGCCTCCCGCCACGTTGCTTCCTCGCAGCAAAGGCACCATTTTGACACCATCTGCATCGCCCGCCTGCTTTGTTAGGGATGACATTGTGGAGCTGCACTCTGGGAGCTGCACTGTGTTGCCCTACAGTATATATTGACCTCTCCGAACACCGCTTTCCCGCTTGCAGAGGCCACCTGACATTGGATTTCTGCTCACTCTGCTCGCAATTGCTTTCACTCAAGAGGGAGGTCGCGCCGCGGTTTAGCACTCCAAACAAGCGCTCGAACTTGATATCTAATGGCGTGGCGGGGGGGTTCCTTACTCTCTCTGCTTTCGTCCAGACTTTTGCAGCATCTTTGAGATTTACACTTTCTCTCCCCCCTTTAACATCAGTCCTTTGCTTTATAGAGAAGGTTGTCGATAGGCAGCAATGCTAAGTGATGGCGTGGACCCGATCCAACTTCCATGCCAAGACAACGCTGGGGCAGTTTATGTTTTGGACAAGCCCAGTCGGACGTACCTTTATTGAAGGCAAATTGGCGGAGGAGAGCGCCGTCAGATTGGCTGATGTCTCTTTATATTACAGATCAAGTTACGGAGCATTCTGGGTCACTTTTCAGAATAGAACGAAACACGACTTCATAATTGAACACCTGGCTTCGTGACAAGGTTCCTCCTCCCTTGCCCCAGAGGTCACAGCAAAGGATGGATGTCATCGGCCAACGATTATAGCCCGGCCACATGGAAATGTCTCAGACAGCTTCTTGGCTCTCACTAGAATAGTCTACCCTTGAATGCAGCCCTGAACCCAGAAAACTTAGAATTCCTGGCATTGTCTTGGCATCGTCTGCTGTTTTGAGCTGTTAGCATCATCCTAAGTTAAATTCAATAGTATTCCTTCCATCACATATGATCATAAAATAAGTCCAGCTCTCTGTCTCTTAGATCCCCTTAGCCTTCGAACAAATCCAGCGTCAGAACTACTTATCTTCTGCAGTATGTCCCGAGATGCAGCTGAAAACTGAGTTATCAGAGCCGAACAAAAACAATCGTGGCCTCATAGAGTTACCTGTTGCTCTCCAGACCAATTCAAGACAGGCTCATACACAGGTACATAACGCAGTATCATAGAAAATGGCTCCATTACGTTTCTTATAGGGGAAAAAGACTCACTTCACCGAGAGCCGTCTGCAGTCAGCGTGTTCGACATCCACTCTGGGGAAAAAGCAATTTACAGGAGCAAAGGGGGGCCAGCTCATAAGAAGATGTTGAAATGCTTTGAGGGTTTCATCGCTGAGAGGAGAAACCTTCGGATCTTACCATCTGTTTGTCGTTAGAACAAGATGTAACGGGTTGACTGTGGATTAACTACGCAAAGAAATAATACAAATATCTCAAATTACAGTCTGAACTTCCTCTAACTCCCACAACCATTCATTTGTGTCTGTACGTCTCAATTTCAGTATAATAAAGCAAAGACCAGAGCAATTAGAGGTTCTTAAAGACTCATCTAAGTGGCCTCTTAGGTGCTCAGTGACTGGTGGTTTCTTCTTTGCGAGGATAATGGTTCTCTAACAACCCATTAACGACCAGAAAATGTTTCAGCCTCGTTTAGATACACCCTGACCTGGGTGGCACACTCTCTGGAGACATACTCTCAGTTTTAAGCATGGCGTGATGTTGATAGGTTGATCTGCAGTGGTTGTCAGTTCCAGGATATGATTCTGTAAAAGGAAATGGATGTGGAAAGAAATTTGGAAAATGCTGAGTAACTTCCCAGAGGAAAAGGGGAAAGCTTTAAAGGAAAGTCCGCATTGTAGCACCGTTTTGTTTCCCAATTATGCATTTGACCATTGTTGTGAATGCGGTATCTGAGGAGCGTCTGGATATTTGGTGCAAACGTTGGACTCACATAACGCATTTCCGTACATAAGAATTCAAATGGTAATTGTTTAATAGTATTGCAGCCTGGAGCTGGACCAGTTTGCAGAAGCATATATTCTAGTTTTCGAAATTGAAACAGAAATTTACCCAGCATATCTCAAGCTTGACCTGGTTGATGGGATTTCATCCCGCAGGATGAGCGTCCCTGTTGCCATTAAATCGCTATTATCTCATCCAGCTGTCTGTGCAGTCACTGGAGAAAGATGCACCTGTGCTTAGCTTAATATTTTTCAGCCATTCTCCAATTAGGACAAATTAAAATTAAATCAAAGTTAATGATAGCAATTATAAGAAATTACAGTTATTCCCCGTTTTGCTGCGGACCTGCGTCAAGACCTCGCCACATGAACCTGCAGCTCTCTCAATATATATTTGACTTTAAAGGAAGACGATAGATGAGATTTAAGGCTCTTTCTTCTAATTACCATAATCGCGATGCCGTACAATAATTAGCTGCATTTAATAACTATCAAAAATCTCCCCGGGGGGGATTTTTGCCCTCCCCCGTCAGCTCACGGCTCAAACAGAAATTACTCTGAGTCGATCACAAACCAGACAGAACCAAGTCACAGAAAGAAGAAATGAAACTTTATTCATTTTTTTTATACTTACCAACACTTTGAAATTAAAACCTATGTAATTACTCACAACTAATATAGATCTGCACAGAGCAAATAAATCAATCGAAAATAGTTACGAAGTCCTATCACTTTTTTCCTCCCACCCCCCAAAAAACTGCAAAACACACAAACAAAAGCTGAAAAACATGTCTACTCATTCTTTTTTTCTTTTTTTTACTGCTGTTGCTGCCACGTGTTAAGTTGATAAAATCCCCCCGCCCCAGAAAAAAAAAATCTCCGCTACTTACGCTAATGAGGAAATAACCGAATAAATAATTGCACATTGCACCCTATTATTGCATTAGTTGCAGTTTGTGTCAAAGTCGTAGTATACTCAGGCATATACACAAATGTAAATACACTTCTCAAACACTGAGTAACACATGAATATTGATGTTATTGAAATCACACTGCCATCACTTAAAACCCAATAGTCCTGCTTAAGCAATCACAACGAGATCTAATTGGTCAAACGCGCGCTCCGGCTGCGCTATAAACCGTTATAGCAGTTGTCTCGAGCAAACATTTCAATGGTACACATGCACTGGTAACTGTTATATAAAAGCCACAATACCCTGGAGGGTGTTCTTCACTGCTACAGAGTGTAGGTCATTCAGAAAGAAGGCCCTCTCAGGTATCCGCTAACTCTTCTAAAAAGTACGTTTGCCAAAGAAAACAACGAAATAATAAAAACTAATTTCAGCTTGACAAACATTCCCATCGCAGCACAAGCTATGAAAGAAACACAAATCCGTAACTCCGATGCTAGCACTACTACGTGAGTTCACATCAAAATGTAAGAATTATTGCAGAATAATCATTGACTATGCATCGGTCAGTATATTGACACAGCATTTGGTCCATTTACATAATCACATATGTCATAAAAGCGCATTAAAGTTACAGGAAAAGACCCTTTTTGGCAAATGTGCTTTGTTTTCATACTCGGATTTAGACTAATATGAAGCTAACACCAGCAATTGGCTAGCTCTGCTTAGCTTAGCATAACGATACATGTCAATTCAAATAAAAACTGACCTGCTTTTATTTTTAGTTCTTAGAGTTTTATTTATAATGGTGCTGAGAGGTAAAACTAAAGCCAAGATACGGCATATTTTAGTTTAGCTTAGCACAGATTTGGTAAAATAGTCATCTTTAGATGCTAGTTAGCATAACACAGCCTGACTAGCTGGTTTCCTCTGCTTCCAGGGTTTATGCTAAGCAAAGTTAGCCAGTACTAGCTTCATATTTAGCGTACTGATATAAATAAATTAATTTCCGAAAATGTCAGATGTGTCCTTTAAGCTTAGCATAGGCGATTGGAAACGAAAACACAAGCTGTTGCACGTGTGAAGAACTCGAAACGGTGTAAAAGCAGAATATTTCCGTGTTGGACGGTAGATAACGTGATTCGACAATAACATTCAACAGCTGTTTGTGTGTGTCAACGCTGAACTGAGCTCAGCTGAAGCTCGGAAAAGAGATGACCCAAGCTGTCCAATATATACGCGGAGCATCCTCGCGAGCGGAAGACGTGAGGGATGGTTCAATTACTGAATCGTACTGAATATCGCCCACACCTCCCTCTCATATTAAGTACAATGCAACGAAATTGACTTAGCTTACGTTTCATTAATAAACAGAAATTCACATGTGCATCACCACGCCATAAATAAATACACGCCGGCTTCTCTGGAAGCCAGCTAAGCAGGAATTGTCATCCAACCTGTCCTTAAATAAAAACAATTAAGTCGCTGACATAGTCGTGACAATAAAGACATTCAAACCTAAAGCGTCAAATCAACCGCATGACAACGAAAAACAAAAAAATAAAATAAATGACAAGATGAACAATCGTGAAAAAGAGACTGAGTGGTCACGTCCGCCCAGGCCCTGTGGGTTCCCGCCCCCCAACGAACCCCTGAACATTCCTTGGCCCAAAAAATACCATCCGGCTTCGTCCAAACGTTCAAGCTTCAACTTCTTTCCCTTGTTTTTTATGGCCGTCTGTCCAAAGCTTGAACCAGTCAACGTTTTCCGCGACAAGGGAAGGAAGCCGAAAGGTTTGGACGCAACGCTTGGCTTTTAAGTCCAACTAATCCTCCCACATCAGAGGCAGTCCAGAGTAAAGTGTTGAATAGTCTATTGCATGAGCGCCGCGTAGTCGACTAATGTGCTAAGCCACAAGAGTCCTCGTACAAAACAAAATACAGTAGAATAATAAGTTAGTAAACAATCATTTAAATTTTCAGTCAGTGCTTTAGCCACTGATTTTTCACTAATTCCCATTCATGCATCTATATACTAATAATCGGAGTCGATAGAAGGAGGCTACGTCGGAAAGTTTTTCGTCTGGGCATGGAGTAGGACTTGACGTGAATGGCCAAAAAAACAAAAAATTAAACGCAGAAAAAAAGTTAGCGGAAAAGAACGGGAGATTATTAATAATGACGTTAGAAGGAGCACGAACGCTGAACAGGCTGACTCAAATACAAAACGACACGACACTGAACACATGCAATATAAGCGAGAATGCAAGTAACGGGAGATTAACATGAGAAGGGAGGCTCTAGGAGTGATACCATTGGCTTAAAAGGGTCATGTGATGCAGCAAAGAGTCACGGGTAGAGATTAGACACAAATTAGGACAAAAGCAGAACAGTCCAATTATTATTATTATTATTATTTCTCAAAGTATATTATCAAAGTTTTGATAATTTGGCTACATCCCACCACACGCTGTGCCGATAGCATCACTGAGCAGCTGTTCTATGCAAATAACTACGCTCTACAAAAGTCTTTTACTTTAAAATGATGTCCTATATGACGCTGCACTGACAAAGAGAAAGAGAAAAGCAATAGACAGAGAGAAAAAGAAGATTAACACAAGTCGATCTAATAAACATTCAACATGCTTCAACAGTTGTCTAAAAAAAATAAATAAAGATCTAATCAACAGAGAATTTATTTTTTTTTCTTTTTCTATTTTAGTTTTTTTGATTTGGCTCTCTGAAATAAAAGCGAGCGCCCAACCCTCCCTGAAGTACTTAGAACCAGGGTGGGGAAGGAGGTCCGAGTTTTTTTATTTTTGTTTTTTTGTTGTTTTTTTTGTTTGTTTTTTTTTCGGAGAGCCAGAGCCAGAGTCCGGAGGGCTTCATCAGGGTTGTCTGCGGTAGTCAGTCATTGGAAGGGGCCAAACGGAGGAGCCAGTCAGGGATCTCAGGATGTGGTCATGGAAGATGGGTCGTTCCACATGGCCGCCACGTCTCTGAACCTAGCGGAGGAAGACATAGAGGTAGGCGATTAGTACGTGGTATTTCGATAATGGATGCTTTTGCAAAATCCTACATCATATATATCTAAAATGCTGAGTAAAAAACATAAATGTGGTTTTCTTTGCAAGGTGTAAAAGTTCCTATTTTGTCACCTATGGTCCTCTGTTTCCTGGTTTTATGCTAAGCTAAGCTAGTTTAAGCCATAGACAGTATAAAGATGAAACGCAGAACTGCTCCTCTAAAGTGAAGAAAAAGCAAGTAGAGCTTCCCCTGGTGGCTGGCTGCAGTATAGGTCATAAACCCCGCCCCTCCATGTTAGTGGGCGGACTTGGGCCAAACTAAAACACTAAAATACATGTCAAAAATTTTTTTTTTCAAGGATGTTTTCTGTCATTTTAGGTAGACTCTGGCTCCAAACTTGCAAGATGGTGCCGCCCGTATCCCCAGGAAAATAGCAGTCATGGCTCCATCAGTTTGGCCAAAGCAAGGAAGTGGGGATGCATTGTACATATTTATATACAGTCTATGCTCTAAGCTAACAGGCCTTAGTTGCTGAGAGTGGCATCTCTAACTAATAATGTTAAATGTTCTGGTTGTGGCCATGGTTTAAACAAGTACATCTGACGCTAGTTGACAGCGATTTGAAGCTGAGAGCAGCTAATTGGCCACTTTCCTATTTTTTAAAACAGAAACCATCCATGTCACAGGAGTGGCTCTTTCGCTGACCTTGCATTGATGAGGTACTGAGCCAGGCTGATGTTGGCGGGGGTCCCTGTGATGGTGATCTGGCGCTCCGATGACCCTTCCATGGCATTAGCAATTTTGATCTGCGCCCCAGACATCTGACGGATCTCGTTGATTTTGGTTCCCTGGCGTCCGATTATGCAGCCTATTAGCTGGGAAGAAAATGGGGGCGGGACTTAGGATGGCTGGAGCAAATAAAAGGCACGTTTTGTTGGATCGTCTGTGCAGCAAGTGAGACCCGGCGACTTCAATTCTCTTTACTTCGGTCCAACAAGTCTTTTCCATTAAGGGCACTCACTTTACAAAAGCAAACTGCCTCTGGCGGCAATATATCTCTGCTGGAATAGTTGCAGCTGAACAACTGTCACATTATATCGCTGCAAACCTCAACAGGAAGTCATGTGAAAAGATAATAAAGCAGAGATTTTGACATGTCGGTCCACCAGCATTTTGAGAGTTTGCCATTCGATCACAGCAGAAGGCTTTGTTTGGAGAGTCCTAGTTTCTCAGGAGTCAGTAAATGTAAGGACAATGTCACACTATTGATTTGTGGAAAGGTTTAAAACGTTGTGCCTTTAATGGACTCTCTCGAAAGAGGAGCGGTGGAGTTTTAGTGTGTTAAAATAGCCAGAAGCAGCCGCAAATTACCCCAACTGCTGAATAAGTCATGACAGAAAACATCATGTCCACAATATTGTTTTTAGATGCCTTTGCTGCTGAAGGCGAATGAAAAATATCTCGTTTTAAATCTCTCTTGTTTCAATTAAACTGTGTCTGGACTGGTGGACGTTTCGCACGTGACGACGGGGTGTACTCACATCATTGGGAATGGTGAGTTCATGAGTACTGGCCTGGTTACTGGCATCCAGACCTGCTGCTGGACACGGGAAGCGAGACAAGAGACAAAGAGAGAGGAGGAGAGGACAAGGGCGTAAAATAGAGCTTGGCACATCGGCGGGAATGATTGATGAACTGCAGCCCTGGAGTTTTTCATTTTCTATCTATTGACCAGTTGCATGTCTGGAGAGCGTGGCTCAGCCCTCTGCAGAGCCTGCACACTTTATGTATAATATATATATCAACTGAAAACTCAAGTGCTACTCGCTAAAATATAATAATAAGAATAATAATAAAAACGCACAGTTTAAAAGAAACTAAAGGGAAAACCAAACGACATGAGAAACCTCAACATCAACAAGAGCAGACCACCAGCAGGCCATGTCAATGGCAGTGCACCACAGAGACCATTAGGAGGAGAACGACGAGAAGAAGAAAAAGAGAAAGGACAGAGACAGGAAAAAAGAAGAGAGAGAGAAAAAAAAGGAGGAAGAGAATGTGTTTGTCTCTACAGGTAAAAACGAGAGAAGGAGCTTTGGTGAAGAGGGTTCATCGTGTAGGTGGGTACGTACCGGGGAAGGCAGGGGTGGTCTGTCCGAGGGGGGTAAAGGGGGTTTGCTGCATAGCCAACTGGTGGAGCTTGCTCAACTGCTGAGGGGGGGAAGGAGGAGGACAGCAGAGCTATGAGGTCATCGTTAAAAACACACTCCTGCGCTCTCACACACATACAGACACACACATATATAGAGGTCTGTCCGAACTGCTACAAGAGTAAAGAGAGGATCTGAGGAGAAGTAACGACACAAGTGAAGGACAAAGACAGAAAGAGAGAGAGAGAGAGAGAGAGAGAAGAGACAGAGAAGAAAGAAGGCTCATGAGGGACTTGGCCCAAGAGTGGGATAGGTGAGGTCTATAAGCTCCGCCCCTCCACAAACGTCCAGTTAAAAGACAGAAAAAACACTTCCTGATGCAAGCTTGTAAACTGTTACCTGCTGAAACGCTAGCAACCTTAACGAAGAGGAGGTGGGCAGAGCTTATCTTGCACTAGTCTCTGATTGGATGGCTTTGATAAAACAGTCCACTGAATTGATTTTGTTTTCATTCTTTCGCCAAATTGTGCGACGTCTGCAGGCCAAGCCCCGTGAACGTCAAACAGAGGGCGAGGGAGGGGTGGAGGGGNAGCAAAGAGTCAGAAAAGTTACATCTGAGAAAATAAAAAATAAAACTATTAATATTAACAGTTAATATTAATAAGGGCGGAAAGGAAGAAAGAAAGGAAGTGAGAAGAGGCTCCGAGTCAAAGAGAGAAATGAGTTTGTGTATTTTGTGACGTGGCGGGACGGGGTGCAGTGTTGACTGCCTGGTGGGGTTAGCACTCACATCTGGATGAGGAATGGCGTACTGTCCTTGAATGGTATATGCCTGCAAACACAAGGAGGAGAGCTCACTGTTAGAGGGTTACATCGACAGAACAGATAACAGAAATATAAACTGCTGAATCAACTTCGATAAAAACTACTAACTTGTACATTTATGTTCTGATGTATATTTATAGCTTATAAAACATTTAAGTCATGCATTATAGACTCCCCTGTCTATTCATCAATCAGATCCAGTTGAACTAAATCAATAAGGGACAACTCAAACAGCAAGGGGAGGTGATTGGTGGGGTGGGGGAGGAAATCAGAGGAACGACCCTGAGGGGAGTGGCGGGACTGTCCCGTGGTTGGATGTGTGGTTTACAGGAGCCACAGAGGTCAGAACTGAGCTGGAGTACGATTTGTCTCCATCTGGAAATCAACACTCGATGTTTAACAGCATTTCCCCATATAGAAATCTAATGTTTTGGAAAATTTTAAGGATACAGTCCACCAGGAGCATCTTAGCATGCTAATGGTAGCATTTACTGGTCAATTTTAAACACAATTGCTCATAAAACCTATTAAATAAAAGTAAACCTAACCTTTTTTTTGGGATATTTGGGATATTAAGACCATTTTTTGGCCTTAAATTAGAAATTTTGCAGTAATTTGGATTATCTGCTTAAGTAAAATGTGATATAATTCGCTAAAACTCTTAGTAAATTAATAGGTATGCTATTAAGGAATTTTATCTTATATTTTTCCTCAACTATACATACAAATAATCAGAATCAATGGAACTTTATGCATAATTTTCGTCTGCAGTACGTCACCTGTCCACTAGTTGGCCCTGCTGAGTTTTCCTTCCTGTAGATCACCTGATTACTCTACACACCTGCTTCCTGTTGACCAGTGATCAGTCTGTTACTGGCATGATCTTCAAGAAACACCAATCAAACGGTGTTACCTGTGTCTTGGTAAGTTTGTTTTTAATTTAGAGCTAAGTCATCTTATTTCCCGCCTCCTACTGATGTTTATTTATCTCAGTTCTGGTTTGAGTGGCTGGGGTCAAGTGGGTGACAGTAAACAGCAGTGGTGGTGGTGGTTTCATGCTAGTCCAGGCGAGGTGGGTGAGTGAGGGGGAGAGTGAGGCGAGGGGGAGGGGGGAGAAGTGAGTAAAACCTGGTGCGACTAACAGGCAGTGGCTGGTGCTGCAGTAAGAGGCTGAGGTTGGCTGTGGACGCCCCCAGTGGGTCTGCTCTTACCTGGCCACCTGAAAAAATGACAGGGGTGGAGGCAGGCTTGGGGCGGTAGGGGATGGTGGCACCTTTCGGTGGGGACTGAGGAGAGCAAAGGAGGAGAGAGTGGGGAGGGGGGGTAAAAAGAAGAAGGGGATGTGGAGAAAGTGTTAGAGCAGAAAGAAAAGAAACAGAGAGAGAGAGAGAGAGAGAGAAGCTGCATAAAGTGAGACCAGAAGGGACAGTGCCTGAGGGAGGACGACCTGTGACACTCACACAAAAGTGCTCTTCGCTGTGCGCTCATGCTGACATAACATGTCCGAATCGTGGATCAGTGCACAACTAAACTCGGATTTACCTGGAAACATCACTTTCAACTGGATAATGATGACTCAACATACTGTGTGTTTTTAGTTTTGTTTTTAAACATCTGCTGTAGGCCGCGCTCTAGAGACTTACAGTCGTGTCACAAATGTCCTAGCATCCATGGCCGGTGCCACCATGAGGGCCCGAACGGAGAGCTGGCCGTGCAGACAGTTACAAATAATGGTGCAAGAAAAGGAAAGACACCTGAGTAGAGGAGTGAAGCCCGTTATTCTAGTTTGGACACGCAAACCACAAGTTCTGCGACAAGAGAGATAAACGATGCATAGATGTGTAGAGTGAGGAGCAGCAGTTAGCTCCATGCTAATCGGACGGTTGTCATTGAACTCTGTAGCAGCTAAAACTAAAGCTGCACCGAATAGAGCTGCATGCTAACAGGCTAAACTAAGTGGAGGAATGTGTTAGCATTTAAATTAGCAGAGCTTTAGCAGAAAACAAGCTGGAGGTTAGCGTAGGCCACGTTCTCAGCTGGCTATTGAGATTTGCACACTAATCCTAAAGAAAGCACATTAACAGCAATAAAAGTGTAGCAAGCTTTTATAAAGTTGCTCATTTGATTAATCTTGTGTTCAAGGAGCAGCAGTTAGCTTCATGCTAGCCGGACAATTGTCATTGAACTCTGTAGCAGCTAAAACTAAAGCTGCACCGAATACAGCTGCATGTTAACAGGCTAAACTAAGTGGAGGAACGTGTTAGCATTTAAATTAGCAGAAAACAAGCTGGAGCTTAAGATTTTAACATTAACAGCAATAAAAGTGTAGCTAGCTTTTATAAAGTTGCTCGTTTTATTAATCTTGTGTTCAACAATGTGAATGCTGTCTCCTTCTTTTCCCCTCGTGTGCCCCTCTTCCCGCCCTCACTGTACCTCGAGCATCACCACACATATCTGTTTGACACATTGGATGATGGCTTCTGGGGCCCCGGAGATGGTGACCGCTCTCTCGGTGGAGTTGGGGAGCATGTCACCTGCCACCTGGACCTGCGCCCCCGTCGACTGCAGGTGAGAAGCAAACACAGTCAACAGTCTGAAGCGGTTTAAGGTTTGATAGAGCGTGTGTGTGTGTGTGTGTGAAGGATTTCTATCTCCACCTCTCTCATTTCTTTGATTTTGGAGCCTCCTTTCCCGATGAGGGAGCCACACTGGCTGGCCGGGACGACGAGCCTCAGGGTTACAGGGGGTTTGCTGGTGGCGGGACTGTTGCTCATGGAGTTGATTATATCCTGCAGGGGAGCAAAGACCAGGATTTATCAGATAAATATCGAGTGTTTGACTGTTTTACAGTGTGGTGTGAGTAAATCAGTAAAGGTTGTCAGTACTTCTTTCAACCTACAGAGCTGGTTTTAATTCTAATTTATCTGATCATGCAAATAACAGCTGTCTGTCAGTAACCTCATCTTTTACATTTACTTCTGCTTCTTTTGCTACTGCAGCTTCATGTTCTGCCCCTTCTTCTTCTTTTACTGTTTCTAAAAGGTCTAATTTGTCTTCTTCTTATGCTAATCCTGTTTCTTATTCTGTCCCTTCTTCTCCTTCTGCTTCTTTTGCTAATCCCGTTCATAGACATATATACATAGACGCCTCATTGAGCGCTTTGTAGAAGACACTTAATAAAGTTCATTCCATTGGCTCGTATTGGTTCGCGGGACAGAGCTGTCTCCTCCAATGTGGCGGCGACATTTACATATTGCAAAAACGGGCCAACCCGCTCAGTGCTTCTTCTCTTGCTTCTTCCTCTCGCTTCTTCTGCTTCTCTTGCTTCTTCTGCTGTCTCTTCTTCTGCTTCTTTTGGCACTCCTGTTTCTTATTCTTCTTCTACACCTGTTTCTACAAGGGCTCATTCTTCTTCTCTTGCTTCTTCTGCTGTCTTGTATTCTTCTTCTGCTTCTGTTGCTTCTCCTGTTTCTAAAAGGGGTCATTCTTATTCTACTGTTTCTAAAAAGTCTCATTCTTCTTCTTCCTCTCTATCTCTCTCTCTATCTTCTTTATTTTCTTATCTTGTTCTATCCCCTCCCTTCTACATCAGTTCCAGACACAGTGACCGTATGCGGACAGTGAGAGTGATTTAATTGTCGCGTTCTTGGGACCCGGTTCAGCCGGAGGCGGTGCCGACGACAAGGCTCTCCGAATCAAAACACAGCACTGGCCCACTGTCAGGGGGCGCAGCAAGGTCAAATCAGCAGATTTCCCGTCCTACGTAACGGGGGCCAAGCCTGTTTTGTATTCCATTTAGAAATGAGGCAGCGCAGACGCTAGCGTGGGCCAGCGCCAGAACAGAACCCAGCACATCCGCTCAAGGGCCGTCACTTTTAAAAAGGGCAGGATTGTTCTTTTTTTTAAAATTTTACCTCCACCGTTTTAAAAAGTTAAAATGATGAATGGTTTACCTCCTCAAACTTGTAGGCTATCATGGCAAAGGCCTTGAAGATAGCATCTGTCGGCCCGGTGATGGTGACTATCCGTTCAGGGCAGTTTCCCTCTGAGATGTTGATCCGGGCGCCGCTCTGTGAGCCACAGATAAACACATAAACACACATTTACATAGGCTGAAAACATCAATTTAGAAGTGTTAAATACGATTCGGAGGAGGCTGCTTCTTACATCTTCACGCATTTTCTTCACCGTCTCTCCTTTCTGGAAGTAAAGAAAACAAGAAAACAACATTGGGATGTGTTTGCTTCAGGCGTTGAGATGCGTGTCATGGTCTGCTTGTGATAAATACCTTTCCTATGATGCTTCCAACCTCCTGCAGAGACCAGAGAAACCAGCGTTAGAGCTTTGAAAGGACTTTATCTTGTGACACACGCTTTTGTTGTGTTTGTGTTTTTCCCCCCTCCCCGTACCTTGCCGTGCATCAGCAGCCTGATGGTGAGGGTCACGTTCAGTCCACCTTCTGATTGGACCTTGATGGGCTCCATGTCGGGATCGGATGTGAAGGAGGGGGCGTGGTGCACGTGAGAGAGGAGTTCGAGGGCCAACGCGAGTGTGATGGTGGAGTCAGCCAACCGGTCACCTGAGAGGTAAAAAAAAAAAAAAAAGGACAAGACGTTGAGAAAACTTAAAAAATAATAAAAAGTACAGTTCCACTAATGTCCACTAGAGGCTGGTGGCGCTAACAGCGAGTCAATCCCATAGATTTCCATGTTTACAGCAGAAATAAACTAATTTCCAATGTTTAACGTCTCTAAATATATGATTAGCTTCATATTTAATGACTTTTCCTAATTTAACGGGGCCCTAGCATAATATATGTATTTCCCTTGTGGATCGTTAAAGTCTATGTAATTCTAACAAGAATATATACGTGTTTAGAAATGATGTAAAGCCACTTAAAACATATCTGTTTCCAACTTAAGGTCAGTCAGTGAGGTTTTATAGTGATCTCCGTAGTCGTGTAACATGTATTCTGTATGTAGATGTGTTTTATTTAAAGAGCTTTGTAGGTAGTGAACAAATAAACGTAAAGTACCTGATGCATAAACTAATTGTAATAAATTTTGGAGGTTTTAATTTCTGGGGTCAGATTGATTAATAATTTTGGGGGCGTGGCCGCTTTGAGCGTCCTAACAGGTTGCTCATCAGCTCCACTCATGCTCCATCTCTTCAAGAATCCATCTTTAGATACAGTCAAAGTAAATGGCTTTTAATTTATTCTAGTTTAAATGAAAGTAGAGTGGCATCAGGGAGAAGGTATGCATGCAGACCCGCTTGGGGGACACCTCAGGGGCCCGGACAGATCCTGGTTTAGTTTGTGATTTGTGCTAAATTACCTTGAAAGGCATCTTAATCAGCATACATTTCAAACAGGGTGAGGTTATGTATGTCAGCTAATTTCTTATTTCAATAATTTCCCAGATGGGCAGTGTTGTAGTTTCATTAATGTTACCTACACTGCAGTAAAGACTGGAACTGTTTTCAGCAGAGAATTAATCGACATTTCATGTTTTAGTAAGGACCAGGTGCAACAAGATATTCCTCAAACGTGGCTCATGAAAAAAGGCAGAGAAGACGAGGTGAAACAAGAGCAGGTGTAATGCACAATGCTTTTTAAAAAGCTGGAGAAATGAGCTGTGCACAAAAGCCGCTGAGATGTAGGGCAGCATATGTTCTCCGCTCAGTCACGAGACGCACCGTCGCAGCGTCCGGCGCCATATTTATTTTTATCAAAGCCCGTTCCAGCTGGATCTCCTCTAACTCTGCCTGACAAGTGATGTAATGACTCAGGGCCGGGGCTGCTGCAGTAGGTGGAGCGAACACAGGAGGGCGCCTCAGCCTGTCCGTGGGACTCTCCTCCGAGAACAAACACCCTCTGATGGGGGGAGACGGGGTCTGATCTGAACAATGAATGCAATTAAAGCTCAGCTAGAACCTGAGCTGCTTGCTCCTGGGATTTAAACTCAGATGTGTTTGCAGAGGTGCTCTCGTGGCCTCTGGATGATCTGCCACTGAGATTGAAGACAGTTTGGACGCTGCTGCAACATCACAGCGTGAATAAATGCAGTCCAGGCTCTAAAGAGTTAGCTCCATGAGTCGTTCAGTTTCTTTTCTCTGCAAGATATCGTTCTAATTATGATAATTTGGGCCGTCTGTCACATTTTAGACGCTGCAGACGCAGTATCAGGCCTAAACAGATAAATACTGATTCCTCAGAGAAAGATGAAACTGATCCAGCAAACATTTCTTGAGTTATTTGTCGGACCGAGCAGCGTCCTCAAGTCCTCCAGCCGCTCAAAGATATTCGGTTTATGATGATAGAAGGCATCTCAAATAATTATACACTGTGCACATTTTATTTATCGTAGAACAAATCTTCTCTCCGAGGTATCAAATAAATCCAGAGAGTGTGAAGCTATTAATTGAATATACAGATATCTGATTGTTTTTATCGCGTCCAGTGATGATAGCCCCAGACATACGTTGAATTAATATATTTTTCTGGATGTAAATTCGTGCGGGCGGCCCCTCTAATCTACGCCACGAAGCTGGTCAGAGGCCAGAGGAGGTTCGAGAGATAAGGACAGGGATTCTGCCGCCAGCTGTCTCTCCAATCTCCCAGAGGAGACCAGATTACATAAAAAGCCTTAATCCGGGTTTAAGACCCAGGCCAGCGGTGCA
>JASGAT010381374.1:0-10536 GCA_030220025.1 Chelon auratus
TCAAGAAATTAAATATCCATACACTTACTTTATCAAACAGAAAAATACAATAGTATACCTTTCCTGATTCAAGTTCCTCTCATGCACTTATCAAAGACTAGCTTAACGTTACCTTGTTAAACCACCACAAAACATATCTAAACTTGACAGAAAAACAAAAGAAAACACACCAAAAGCGTCTTGATTCGTTTTTCCACTGCTTCGGCAATCACCGTCTGTGGCGTTGTCGGAATAAATCCTAAATTTACAGAGTAAAAATTGTGTAAACTCCGAAACAAAATGTTGTACATGAAGGCCTCCAAGTTGTGTCCGATTAAGGGTGTGGGAGGGACTGAGCGGAGCACATGATAAAGACCCGCTGCTGCCCATAATGCATTTCAAGTCACACAAACGTGATGACGCAGACGTTTTAATCCTGGCGCTGTTTCCAAAGTCAAGCTGACATACATTATTAATTCAGTTGGACCTGGATCAAATTAGCATTTATTTTGTATTTAAGACATTTTTAACTAATAATTACATGTTATTATAACAACCTCAGTAATCATTTGTCCTACTGACATAGGATAATATGTTAAAATGACAAACAGGCAAAGTCACATTTTACAGTGTACTAAAGCAGCTGCACACCAGCGTCACATATGTCAAATCCAGCAGAAGCATCAATGTCAATGCAATAAAATGGCAAAAATATACACAAAAGATGTAAATACAATTAATTTTACTCACTTGAGAAACAATTTAGAGTTCCCCTTATAGTGCTCATAGTTGTTGCCATGAAAGTGGCGGACAAACCCTTTGCCCGGCTGGGTCGGGCTAGCTATCTCCGGGATTTGGCAGCTATTCCACACAATATCCAGCTTTTCCTTCAGTCTGCCATGAAAATGGGTTTCTAAGAAGATCTGCAACCAAATCAACAGCCATCTATCAAAACGTTAATGGGGACGATTTGCTTGTGCAACAGATGAACATGAACTGCTAGCTTGGCTTAAACAGAGCGGCTCTCTGACCCTCCAATCAGAGGACAGCCACAGAGAAGGCCTGACAGCACAAACTTGAAATGTTATTGGTTAAAGGCGTCATTACAATGTATTTCAATCTTCAGCCGTCTGCAGTTTTAATTGTAAAGGCCCGGGCAGATTTCTTTGACTCCGGCAACACGTGATGGCTGAAATATGATTGGAAAAAGGCTCTAGTGCAAAGTTACACTGCCAGAAACACCACAGGTGAGAGACAGACAAGCCATACAGTGAAAAAAAAGAGGCTTATGGAAATCATTTAATAAGATTAATGGGAAAATATTAAAATGTACTGTAAGTCAGTGATTTTGATTAGACCAGCAGAGAAGGCTTTGCTGGCCCTGATGGACCACCACCGGTTAAATCGTTCCTTTAGGAAGAGCTAAACATCACCAGAAACCAGAAACAGAAAAAAAAAAATAATAAATAATGCTGCTTTGAAACTATATCTGCTTTGCAAATGTATATACAGCAGTCGTCTATAGCATCCTTTGGTAAATTGTAACTTTGGTAAAGTGCTAAATGCACTAAATTTGTCTTAAAGTGCCTCAGCCCTGCCTTGGTGCCTTTTTAAACCTAGATTTAAATTGCCTACTTTAAATTCTAAAGCCAAATACCCAAAAAGATCTTTCTGTGCACCACAAAAAAAATAAAAGAGTTGAATGATTGGCTGAAGCCATGCATGCAGTGAGCTATTGTAAGTATGTTTATTGGATCACTGTACACCGACGTTATTCGGTATACCTATTGCTACTTTACACTCAACAATTTCAGAGGCAAATCTATTGTTTCGTTTTACAACTATATTTACTTGTCACATTGTCGACACAAGGCTTTGCACAAAAAGCTTCAGCTTTTAATGCTGCTTCAGCTTCTATAGTATGATGCATTGTTGAATAATAAAGTATCCAGTGGGTTAAAGTAGATAAATACGCTCCTCTGGCCTCCATCATAATAACTGAATCATGCTTACATGTCATGTGCATCACTCCATATATAATATATACAGTATATAATATAGAGAGACTCAACTGTATTATTATATACTGCATTATATAGTACCCTGAATACTCTGAATTCCAAAACATACTCATCTCTGACATACATCCTGACAGTATCTCTGATGACGGAGAGACTAATAAAAATGTTGACACACTCATGGAAGAGAGCTTCAGTTTTTACCTTGCCTTGGTTTCACCTCAGGTTGCATACTGTAGATGATGCGTTACTCAGTTGCTAAAGGGCATACACAGTCTGAGAGGAGGACTGCAGTTGATGAAAACACACTAATGAGGTTTTTTCAGGTTAAAAAATGCACATAACTCTTTGGACACCCTTTTCCTCATCATTATTATTTACTTTCTCATAAATACAAGGCAAGACCATAATATCAGGGTCTTGTAATTATGATACAGTTTTTGCTTACATTTTATATAAACCTACACTGCAAAAACTGAAATCTAACTAAGATGACATATCTTAAATCAATTGTTTTTTGTGTACCAAGATAATTCTTCTTACTAGGCAGTTTCTGTGAGCATTTGACTCGCTTCGTTTTGTTCCTAAATTGGGCCAAGCTATTATAGCTTGTTATTGAGATGTTCTTGCTGGTTCTTAGCAAAGATACCATTGATAAGTTACAGTACCGATCAATGACAATTTTCTTACTGTAAAGTCACAACTATTGCTTTTGACTGAAATCTTGCACCACTGCAAGTCAAATTTTGAGCTGAGTTTTTGCAGTTTAAAAATATCTGAGCGTCAATTTTTATCGTACTACTATTATAATTATCTGAAGCCATATCTATCATTCTGAAAGAGGCCATTTAACTTAATGAGGTTAAACGTGTTTGCTCATGCTATTGCTACCTTTGCTGCAGTAAATGTTCTTAAGATTTAATTCACTTTTGGCTTTAAGTTAAATCCCCCTTGGAGTATAGGAAAAGAACATCAGCCTTAAAGAAAAAGGAATTATGTATATTAGGATTTATTAAGACTATATGAGGTCATGCATTTCAGTCTGTAGATGTTGTTTCTGAAACTCAATACTGACCTTGATTCAGAGACAGGTCCTATGATGCACCCATGAATAATTTTCTGCAGCACTAAACTTTATGAAACTGCATTTCCTGCTGGCAAATAATAAAACATTTCCCACCTCATATATTATATCCTCATCATCACTTGCTGTGTGAGATGCACCATCATGTCAGGGAGGCAACATGACTTCTAAGTGTCTATTTTAGTTCATTGGGTTTTGTCTGTTAAGCTCTCGTGCATTAGATGTATTATTCATCATGGATTTATCAGCTGCTTTCGTACGGGTGCTTACACCGTACGAGCCATGTTTCTGTAGGGATAGAAATCTGATTTGGCTGTACATACATGTTAGGGATGTGTTGTTTGTTAACCCATGTTGAGCGTTTGCAGAGGGATATCATGTTGTTTGCACTGGGATTTCCATTTGCACCTCCAAATGTCATTACAGCAAAGTAAAGAAACTTGGAAAATTAAGATATTGACAGTCGACGGTTCTCAAATACATCCACGTTTGTTGAAATTAGATTTAATTAGCTGCTTAAAGCAACCTGGACTTTAATTAACCAGATCTACTTAATCGAAACTGTACACAAACATCTTAATTAAAAATGTTTAATCTATAGTGCAAAGATAACCGCTAATACCTCACCCTCTAATCACAGCACTTGCTAGAAAGGCGATATTGCAGTGAACAGATGAGGAAAAGGGGCAACGATGGAGAGAGGAGGGTCTGGTTGAGGGTGGGGCTGTTGATGGAAGTGCACAGTATGATATGTTATGGATTAGTGTCATACAAGGTAGCATTTCTGTCTGCAAACATCCACACTGCATGTGCAGTAGAGATGATGTCTTAATGATTTTGCTATTGCTCATAGCTCCGTGCTGCCTCCCTCACGGCACCGTGATCCGATTTATAGCCGTGGGTGTTCCAGTCTGTACATAACTGTGTCCAAGTTCAGTTTGGTTTATGTCTGGGCAACAAAGTCACGGTGGTAAATCCAGCAGGAGTAAATACAATGTAAATCTCATGGCACGAATGTCTATGATCATTGTGCCAAAATAAGAGCTCTACAGTCATGGCACATTTTATAGCATTTGAACTTGATGTTTAAAAAAACAAAAACATGAAGACTACGTTATATTAGCAACCTTAACATCCTAATGGGGATAAGGCCCAGGATGGTGCAGAGAAAAGAAATCCTACTTAACATTAGCAATCAGCCTCTGCACCACGGCTCTTGGAGAAATCAGTTAAAATAAAGAGATGTAGCAAATATCAGGTACCTATACAGTTTCAGTTCTTTGCAAGCTATTTGTCTTTTAGTAATTTGTATTTTAGTTAACTCAGGGATGTAGCTAATGCACTGTTAACTTTGCACTGAGAGACTGAGTGGACAGGGCATGTGGTGATATACTTATGTTCTTGATTTATATTTTTGTATGTGACCTCTCTTGATGCAAGAGAGGTCACATACAACTTATTTTATCCTTCAATCGTTCAAAGTTAGACGTCCCACCAATTCGGTTTCCATCGCTTGTTTTAAAGAGCCGGTCAATAGATTTGGTTCGTTCACGAACATCACAGCTCTAGCAGAGATACACATACTATTAGACAGATGCAGTGATATTCAGATCCTTCCTCTCCTGTCAAATGTCTCGGTAACATGATGTTGCAGTCACTGTCAGGTGTTGGGATCTGCACCTGTTAGCAGGTACTGTGGATATTATACACCTGCCAGCTTCTAATACACTACCTGAAAAGTGGCTGGAAAGTCTGGATATGATGGTGGACCTTTTTTTAACAAAATGTTCACTGAGCGCTTCTTTCTTACTTGTATTTCTTTGCACTAAAACAAAAGGAAACATGTGATTAGACTGAGCAGTATGTGGCCCCTGAACTAAAATGAGTTTAACGCCACTGCCCTACATGTTGAGTTCCCAAGTAATTGAAATGTGAGGGATGCTTTTAGAGCCCACAGAATCCAGCTGACAGCCCAGCCACAGTGAGATGGTGCCCTGTAACCATACAGGTGGCCCAATACCAGTGCTATCCAAACATCAGTCTGGAACTAGACAACCGTCTGCTGAAACACTGAATATTTACATAATTGTTTTGCAGTGCAGTTCTGGGTTCCAGATATTATTTTTCCCCAGGACTTGGAGAAGTCTAGATGTGTATATGAATTCATCTGCTTACTTCTGCTTCTTTTTCACCTTCCTCTCCGCCCTCTGTTTCTGTGTCTACCCAGCTGGCCTCAATTGATTGGTCTCCTCATATATTCTCAGCATACTCTTGGTGTTCCCTCTCCATGGAACTTACATAAGCTGAAATCCACCTAAATGCCCCCACTGCTGCTCATCCCCTCTCCTCGCTCTGCAGCTCCCGCCATGCCTGTGCACTTATCTGGACCATTTAATCTCATATCTCTAAATGACCTGGTTGATTAGATGTTTGATTATCATCATGCTGGAGTGGCCTGTGGAGCTTGCGATAGCAGCCTCATCCCGGAGCGCTTAACCACCCTACAATCGTTAGGTTGCATTGTGTTGGTACGCTTCAGTGATTATAGGCCTCGGCCAACAGAAGCCTTCTCCAGGGCTATGTGAGGCTATCAGCGGCAACAATTACTTTGCTCTCAGACTTGCTCTACATACTTCAAACAGAATGCCGAGACTGCAACGCCAGAGCAGATAAGATGAAGAGAAGATCAAAATCCTCCTATTTGCCTTATCAGACGGCTACTGGGTGCTAGAATGATTGTAGCTGAGCATTGAAGGCTGACCCTAAAACTTATTTTCATGCAGCGTGGGAAGTTATGAGATTAGAAGGTGTGTTAAAATCCAGATTTCTTTTTTTATTCATTCATTTTATATCACAGCATAATGACAAATGGCTCTTAAGTGCAAGGGCTCTTTGACTCCTATATTCCTCAAGTCTTGTTGAGGACTCAGCATTGTTTCTGCTTTGTGTTGTGGATATACCATGACGTGGATCACTGAGAACCTTTACAGACTAATTTAAGGAGATTTGTAAGTAAAGTTTTTAGAACTAGTTAGTTTTACCTGAGGACATCATGTGATTCAGAAATGACCCCCCTCAGTCTGTGTTTCATGTGGCGCATTTGCACGAACAAACTAGCAAACTACTTATTTTTTTTACTATTTTTTTTTTACTTTGCATATTTATGTATCTATCGGTCCAAAGAGAATTTTATGTCTATGTTTCCTTTCCGCTTCACTCCACTGCATGTCAGAGGGCATTTTACACTTTCTGACAGCTTTAGTTACTTTGCGGATTCTAATTGATAATCCCGGGGAAGAAATTACGCACGACCTGGCAGCATTTAAATCAACCCCACCTTTGTCAATAAACAGATTAATGCTTGATGTAATGATTTCATCCGTGTAGATGGGTGAATGGGTCAGCGACATCTTGACTTTGCACCCTAACAAGAGGGACAAGAGGCAGAAAAAAGACGCAAATCAAACAAAAGTCTTGGAAAAAGTAAAAATGCACCCCCAAATCACAGTGATGCTGATTCACACCGGATTAATATTATCACAGGACCTCTGTGTTGCGAGAAATAGGGTAATTTTTACTTTACACATTACGGACATGGCCAATTCGCACGGGATTAAGATCACAGAGGACTTCTGCTACTATTACAAATTACTGGAGGTCCCCAGGTAAAACTAGTCCCATGCAAATAGGGTTTAAAGTACTATTCACATGGGTTTGGAATTACCTGAGGATGTCATGCGATGTAGAAATTACCCCCTGCAGCTGTGTGCAGGGGGTAATGCACCTCTGATTTACTCAGATTTACTGACATTATCCTGGGTTATGATGTCTCTGCTACTTTCTACAATACTTTACCTTTTATACCTTTACACATTCTGATAGCATAATGGTACTTTGCAGATTTGCATTTATAATAAAAAATATATTTTAAAAAATAAAACATGATGCGATGAGACTGCGTTGATTCTAGAGGAGAATTTGCAAACTACCTGGCCGATGTGATGAACACATTAAGGTGTAACTAAATAAAATCCAACATGCTGTCAAAGCCTGCTGCCACATATGTTTTGAGCTTGCTTGCTCTTTAAATGAGTCTGCATGCCATGCAGTAGTGTCTTGGCTTTGAACCCAAGCAGCTGTCCAAACTTTCATATCTAACACAGCCTTCACAATTAAGTGAAAAGAGGCAGAGCAAAAGCCACAACTTAACAAAACTCTTTAAAAACAAAATTAAAACACAAATTGCAGACATGGCACATATGCACGGAAATAAGATCACAGATGACCTCTGCAGCTATTACAAGTTACTATAGGTCCCAAGGTAGTACTAGCCCTGTGCAAATTTAAGCTTTATGGCTTTAAGTGATATATTTCATGCCTATTGGTGGTTCTAAATTGGCCGTAGTGTGCATGTGAGTGTGAATGGTTGTCTGTCTCTGTGTATTAGCCCTGTGATAGACTGGACACCTGTCCAGTGTTTTCCCTCACCCAATGATAGCTGGGATTGTCTCAAGCCCCTCCGCAACCCTCCAGAGGACAAGCTGTTACAGAAAATGAATGAACTCGCTTCATCGCTTACCTGCTCCAATTTGGCCCTTAAATGATCATGAATAGCACAAAAACTATAAACAAATTCCTTATCAGCAGCAGCCTCTCGTACATCTTAACTACTACTGAAGAAAATAATGTTCTGCACTAGTAGTAACACCTAGTAAGCAAACAAGAACAAACTTTCAAACTTTTCTATTGCTGTGTGTGCATTTAGTTACTGAGAAAATCAGGAGACTATCATGAAGTCACTTAATCCAACATCACGAGAAAAAAACAAAAAAACCCCCACAAACTCAGTTTGCCAAGAGTCCAGAGTCCATCCTGAGGTAATTGGGTGCAAATTATTCTCAGTATAATGGCCTCAGTACAAGGCTTGTTGTACTGCAGTGGGTCTTAGGTTTGTGTCAGTAACATTTAAAATGCCCAGACTGTGCAAAACATCATCTCTGATTATATGGTGTTTCACAATCAACACATCAAGGTAGAGGTGAGAGATAAGAATGTTAACTTTCTAAATGGCTAAATGGAGGTCTTCTGCCGGTCAAAGGAAGGAGAGTAACCTGCTGGCACATCAGCTGTTTGGGATTGCCTGTCTTTGTGCTCTGTCATTGTTAGGGTCCATTCAGGCTGGGTCTGGGTATACTGTGCTCCCCTTCAGACTTTTACCTTCTATCTTTTTAGAAAAACTATGTACATGCTGTTTTAATATTTGCCATCAGGCCACTTGGAATCAAGTGCTTGCTACATACTAATGTAGTGTTTGCACCTTGTTTCTCGAGAGCTGCCATATCGTTGGGAGAGGCACTGATCTCTGTGTTGTTGCTTTGTTTTTGGGGACACAACACCCCCCAACACACATACACACACACACGCATTGTTGCCGGCTGAGTTGTAATTATTCTGTTGTTTGAGGAATATTTGGCCTGACATTTTGCGTTCCATTCACAAGCTGGGGAGATTGGAACAAAAACACACATTACAGCTTGCTATGTGGCAAGCTTATTGCTTTGGATGTATATGTCTTGGTTTTTACTGAGCTGGATTGCACAGTTTGATCATTGCTGCGTTACGTTTGACATAGTGTTGTGTTTGCATCAGGTTTCATGTGTTGTTGTTTTTTTAGCTGTGTGCAATCATGCAGATAACATCCAAATTATTCATACGGCAGCTGCAAAGCTGTTTGCTTCTTCTATGTGGTCTGTATATGAATGCACAGTCATCATATGAATTCAGCGGTAGCATGTTGACTAATGAACACTTGCTCCTTGCATGTGAGTCTTTATATTTACATGGCTGTATTCACTAAGGATCTTACTTTACTATTAGAAATCTTCCTGGATGCCTCTAAAAGTTCCTCAGACTTTTTTCTTCAAATTTTAGTAAAGAATGGAGATAATCCTTTACACTGGATGACGTATTGTGCCATGAATTGAACAATTTACTTGAAATGTGACGTGGCTTAAAAGTATGTTGCAATCCGAAATAGTATATTAAAGGTTAAATATATGAAAACAGGAAATGCAGTGAAAACAGACTTATAAGTGAATAAATCTTGAATTTGGTTAAAATTTGAAATATTAAATTAAGATGAAAATCTGCAGACTAATCTACAGTTTCCACATAATCTAGTTCTAAGGAAATGTGGGATTTATATATTTTTTATTTATAAGTTGAATTACATGGCACAAAGTAAATTTGACTTGACCAGATCACTGGCTAAGCTTTGGCATCAAGTTGTATTTTTCCAGGTCAGCTAACATTTCTGCATCATAATACACATTTTACCTAGTCATTTGGCCACGGACAGTAAATCAGCTATATTCATTTATCTGTTAGTTGAATTTGCTTGGTGATTTTTTTATGCCTTCTGGATATGGACAGAAATTATATATTCCAAATGTATCAGCAATGCAAACTGCCTTTTTTTTTCTAGTGTCCAATAAGTGCAGGATTGCGTAAACCATCACCTCCGGGATTATTGGATTATTTCACTCGATAATGGGTGCACAGGAAAACCATGCATGCATGTAATACAGCAAAATTTCATGTGATTGCCACCATCTGCTAAAGTAAATGCTGCTGCTGCCGCACATTAAGAGCATTCACCTGTTAAATCAGACTGGCTGTTATTGTGGAACAATCACAGAGCGGTATGATTTTTGTCACCACACCTAAACAAATGTACAGAATGGCTGGCTTTTAAACCTGTGTCAGTGTTCCTGGAGGTTTTCCATAATTATTTGGTAGATGATACTGTGACTGGCTGTGGTGTGGGAATACTACTAACAGTGTAGCTATGCAGCATTATTGTATGGCCATTTGCTGTATGACTTGATTTCATTCCATCTGAACACCTACTGCTTTTCAATTGACTTTCTGACAAAATAGCAGAATAACAGACACTGCATGTTACCATTGTAACATGGGTCTTGCTGTGAAACTGGACGACTGTTTCACATTACAACAATGGAACCCACACATCCTGACTTTTTATGTTATGCATAGGAGGACTGTAGCTGAAGGTATTTGGTTCAATAGTGCTACACACCTCTCCATCCAGGATGTTAGTGCCATACGCTGACCCCTTCATTGGTCGTTTTAGGGTCTCCCCATATATGGCAGTACAAGCTGGCACCTGCTGATCTATTGGTGGTGTACCATCAGAGCTTCCAAATGATAATGATCAGTCATTTATTGTGCTGTCTAATACTCACAAGGAATACTACGAACATGTGCTGTCACGACTGTACAAGGCTTGAACCCAAATGCATGCCTCGAAGACAATGTCCAAAATCACTTAGCCTTTATTTCAAGAAATAAATAAAAATCACTCAACACAAGGCGAAAACACTATAAGAAAACAAAAGACTAGAACAAGAAAACTCAAAATCACTTACTATTAGG
>JASGAT010381377.1:0-20771 GCA_030220025.1 Chelon auratus
ATAGATAGATAGATAGATAGATAGATAGATAGATAGATAGATAGATGGGAAAGTGAGCATAAATGTCTGGACTAAACCCCTGAGCAGTTTGTCCTTAAGTTGTGGAGACATTTCCCTCAAAGTCTGACTTATCATCAGGGGAACACAAATGTTTATTATTTCAAATGTCATATACCATCTCTCTAAAATGTGCAGCTTGTTTGCTCTTTTGATTTCTACTATGAGGCCTTATTGAATATCAGGGGTTGCAATAATTCGGGCTGGTGGCAATAAAAAATGCAACAGAAGAGAGCTCTGCCTCACTCCCCACCCAAGCCCCTTCTGGTCAAAGGCTGACGGGTCAGCCCAGTGAATCCATAAAGCCTGCTTGAAATCACATCAGAGAGTCAGGAATTCCTCCATAGCTGTGCCGCGGTTTTTCAGCAGAGTGCTGCGGTGTATGACGGAGATCCAGAGGTGGACTCTGCCCTCTCACCCTCTGCATGTCCTTTCCCTCGGTGCGGCCGAGAGCCAGGTCTGACAGAGATGGAGGGTTCGCTGTTTGATTCAGCTCCCGGGGGTCTATTGATAGTTTCAAAGTGGAGTCCACCTGCCACTGCTTTAATCATCCGTGACCCCGGCGCGCATGTTAGAAGACCGTCGCGGGGAGGCAGCCCTGGACTCGTGTGTTGTTGTGCGTTAGCAGTCAAGAGAAAGAGAAAAAGAGATGATAAAGAAACAGAGATAAGACGCTGGGCTGCACTTTCTCCTTGCTTACACTGAGATTCAGAATAAGACCATTTTGATTTCACGCTTCTCTTTGTCATGAAGTATTTCTATATGGTTTAAATGTATTATTAGTGTGTTTAATCAGATTTTTCTCCAGAGGTGGAGCAGAGCGAATCAGCATGCAGGCACAACTTATGGCTGCCAAATTAATTCAATTTATTCCCAAGCCTTTCTTAAGGCCAAGGTTGTAATTATGGCATGCAATTAGAGGGGATATAAATATTAGATAACTTCCCAAGTCCCTGTGAAAGTTAACGTAAAAGTTGTGTTTTTTTTATTTTTTATTTCCAGGTGATTTACATAAAGATCTCCATGCTCATGGTTATAATTAAAGCCAAAAAGAACCACACATACGGCTGACAAACATCACTCATCTGTTGTAGAGTGCGGGTGAGAAGGTTGTTAATTCTGTTTACCTTTGCTGATTGCATCACCAGACGCCGACTGATAATTGAGGTGAAACTTCACCTCTTGAAGTGACGAGTTTCAGGCAGCCGCGCGGTGGCATATGACAGTGTAGCTTTTCACCAAGTGAGACATAGTTGTGACTTTGAGTGGGTTGTTACCGCACATAAAAGTCCCTGTGTACAAGGAATGTGTGACACTTTTTCTGGAGAGTATATGCCAAAGCCACTGCGGCGCGGCTCAGAACAGGAAGTGATCAGGGTAAGGAAGGAGACGGGAGAGTCAGGAAGCACTCTCTGGAATTAATTCAAGCACTGCTGTGTGTCCATGTGTGTCTGGGTGTGTGTATGTGCTGGGGGAGTGTAAGGCTCATTTGAGGCTCATTTGAGACACTTAAGCTGGTAAACATCCTTATTTACTTCTTTGGTGAAATGTCATAAATAAAACTTACTGGAATGATGTTGCTGCAAAATCTTAGTCTGTATCATTATGATAAGTTATGCCAGCATCACTATCAAAAAAAAAACAAATCCATCTGGTCCCCATCAGCACCTCCTACAACTTTAATTTGTTCACTGGTTCAAATTATGTCTAGTGTTGCACCCACTGGGTATGTTTACATAGACAACATTTCTTAAACTTAATTAAAGTAATTCTGATTGCAGATTGGGGGCTTAACAAAATGACCTGCTATGGTATACAGTGTGTGTTCACAATAATCACAAAGCAGAAATCAGAATCTAATATTTTTGATTCACAAAGTGGCTTTGCTCACTGCGGGGCTTTGAACCTGATGGAAATATAATACATAAGAGGAACAAGCAATCATTGTTTTTTCCACTTTATTGATAGACAGAGCCGTGTTTGCAACTGAGCTCACACCGAGTCCGGCTTTGTTCAACGTTATAATCACTCATTTGAACGACTTGTCATACTCAATGTTTTCGTCCCTCCTGGAAACCCGTCACATCTCTCGACGTTTAACCCGTATTGGGAAAACATGCGCAGAAAGAATATATTTAATCAAATCAAGTGTTTAAATGGCTCCTAAGCCCTAATAATTTCCTATTGAACAGATTATCAAACGCCATCCCTCTTAATCCATCTTGGTCCAGCCTATTCAAGATCCAAAGAGTTTACTGTCAGGGGCACAGTGTAGAAACATGTTTCCTTGTACAATGAATTTCTTCTTTGCTGTCCACATCAATGCCCAACAACATGAAACTTTAAACACAGAATACAAAATAGATTGTTTCCTTTATTCATTTTCTGTAACTGCTTGCTAGGCTACAGCTTATCCCTGCTGTCATTGGGCAAGAGGTGGGGTACACCCTGGATAGATCGCCAGTCTATCACAGGACTAACTAAAATAGATGTTTAAACAATTGTTTTCATGAGGCTTTTTTTTTATTCTATGTAAATACAGCAAGAGATTCTCTAGTTTGGAGGACTAATTATTGACTAATTATTGTAGAGCTTCAAATGCAGCATAGAGTTCCTACAGTACTAGCTGACAAACTCTAAAATAGCAAAGGTAATGTGATCGCAGAATTAATGCTGACATGCCACAGACACTTATGTATGAAAATAACCTCTCTAAATCTCTCTAAATTGGCATATTTGTCTAAATTTGGACATTCAGGATGTGCAAATATCGTTGTTGCGCCATCGGTTCCTAAATCCCTATGAAAGAGTGAAGAGAAACAGTTTGATTATCAGGTGGTCATTTCTCAGAACTTAAAGGGGAACTACTGTTTTTTACAACCTGGATCTTATTTCTGACATAAAATGCGATCATTTACTCACCCATGTAACTTTTGTGTAATTTGTAGTCCTTCGGGAGATATTTAGATCAGCTTTTATCCATATAGCGGGAGTGACTGGGGCACCGAAACGCAGCCTCTAAAAAACACATTATCTGCCGGATGATGATAACAGGTAACTCCAGACTCAACAGGGAATAGCACTAGCATACATTAACAAAATATTGGTGAAATCAATGAGTTTTGCGGCAGATAATGTGTTAATTAGAGGCTGCGTTTTGGTGCCCCAGTCACTATCACTATATGGATATACGCAGATCTAATTATCTCGCGACTACAAATTACACAAAAATTATATGGGTGAGTAAACGATCATATTTTATGCTAAAAATAAGGTCCAGGTTGTAAAAAAGGAGTTCCCCTTTAAAGAAAGATAACGTTTATGAACAAAAGGAAATGAGAAACAACATTATCATGCTATCACACTACTAGTGAACCCGGGTTGCTCAAGTTTTTTCTCTCCTGTCATTACTGGCGGGGGTCTGAATATTTTCACGGCCACTTGCTCCATTATGCGCAACGCGACCCTGAAAAGAGAAACCCTCTGAGATTCTTTTTATTTGGCACTAGATATAGTTCCCACTTAAAGCAAATCTTACAGACAGAGAACACTGCTGGAAAGGCTGTAGCTCTCACATATGTACTGGATTAGCTAAAGAACATTACGCTTAGGACAAGTTGTAAAACGATTCATGGAGCATCTTTACCGAATGGGCGGATCTATGCTTAAACAAACAACCCAGTGCTTGGAAAAAAAAAGAAAAAGTCAAGTCTATATATTTGACAGCACCTAGGCTTGACTGCGTTAGCAAGAACAGAGTATTGATAGAACAACATCCAAACTGAAGACTGGATGAGTAGAGACTGGACATTTATTCTTAAGTTCAAGAGAAATACAGGGATGCTTCTTACTAACTTAATAAACACGGATCAAAAATCTCACTGAGTGGATGGCACACTTTAATTCTTTGCCAGGTATGATCTGCCCCAAAACCAGGCCGTATAAGCAGCTGGATTCCAGTGCATCCATTGCTTTAGGAGCAGTGGGCAACGTGCCAACCTCTCCGGGAGCTGTGCTACATTCCACAACATGATGGATAGCACGAGTCGGCCTTAACCGTAACAACAAATCAGTTCATCAACGACTCTCCTTTAACGTCTGGGAGCAGATAAAAGCTCCCTTTTAGCACCGAGGCTAAAATGTAAACTGTGCGAGCTATTCCCATCTGAGCGTTCGGGGCCAATTGACACATTCAGATTATTTCCTGCCCTCTTAACTTCGTCAGACAGATGAAATGACCCCCTTGAGTGTTTAATTGTGACTATTCAGCGCTCTAGATAGCTCCCACTTGGCACAGGCGTATTCAGATTTTCACGAAAGGATGACCTTGAATAAAAAAAGTGTAATTATGATGATAGAATGAGAGTGCTTTTGAGGAGTCACAAAACAAGCCTTAATATAAGATAAACAGTGCGGGGTCTGCAGGTGACAAAGAACACTCTATTAGGTAAAAGACTGCTTTTTCTTTTGCCGTTCTTTTAAAAAGAAAAGCACCGAATCTGATCAGCACTACGTTTTGATTCACATGTCTACAAACCCATGTGAGCCCTTTGACATTTATTTGGTGTGGCATGCCAGAGAGTCCCGTATTCCCCAAGGTTCTTTCGCTGCGTCTTGGCAAGGTTTTGACTTTTTACGTGGTTCAGAGGAGAGCAGAGATTTCTTTGAAAGATTTCTGGCGGATTTACTTGCTGATAAAAAGTGAGTTTACGCCAGTCAGGCATAACATTATGGCCACCTTCCTAATACTATGTAGGTCCTCCTCGTGCCTCCATAATAGATGTGACTCATCAGAGAATGGACATGGTCCCCCCGAGTGTGTCCTGTAGTGTCTGGCCTTGGGGGCCTTTGAGGGGAGGGGCCTCTATGGATCACTTGATCAGCTTGGGATCTAGTGAATTTTGTGCTGTTCTTCATGTTTTGTTTTTTTTTGTTGTTGTTGTTGTTGTTGTTCCTAAACCATTTTTTGTGTGTTTTTTGTGCTGCATCCTGCTGGGGATGGCTGCTGCCATCAAGGAGTGTCATTGCTATGGGGTGCCTGGTCTGGTCTAGGTGGGTGGTACATGCCCAAGTTCCCTGCAGAACATTGAATAGTCACAAGATGGTCAATGTTGTTCACTTCTCCTGCCAGTGGTCATAATGTTATGCCTGATCTGTACATATTTCCGATTACAAACTGCTGCCTGTAACATGTTAATTGCCCCGTGGCTTGATCTTTGTTAGGGTGACATTTGCTGAATCCCAGAGAAACTGCGGTGTCAGTTGCATATTGTAAAGTTTATTAAATCTCATCACTTTGTCAGGGAGAATAAAAAAAAGAAGAAAATCATTAGAATGAATCAAGCCAAGATAGTGTTTCTTGGCTTGACAGTCACGTCTAGAAGCTTTTGAGTAGTGTCCACTAGTATACTTCCCAGAAGGCAGCCTTAGATGGAATAATACCCCAAAATCAATTATCTAGAAATTGGATTGTATTACATAGAACAGCAGCGCTGAATAAGTCTTGTGGAGGAACTCAGGAGACAGTCAACTGAGTGTAACCAACTATAGCCAGGCTAATGTTAACAGACAAACGTTTGCGCTGACGTTAATTAAAATTCCTCATTCATTATTCTTGGTTCACGGCTACATGCGTCTCTCTATTGTGCGGGCGCCGCCGTACGGGTGTTGTCCTGCTAACGCTGTTAAGTGATCAGAGCTTTCTTGCATTCTGCTTTATTTATCACCTGACGCAATTAAGCCTGTGCGGCCTGTTTTTCCTCATATATCATGCTATTTGTGTCTGTCATGTTCTGAGCGGTTCATTATTTCCGACATGGACCACTGGCAGCCAACAAGGCGGTCACTGACCCCCCTGACTAATCTACTTTTGATTGAGGGTAACATATTTTGATGTGGAAACCGCCTGGGCGCACTTTGGGAATGTTGATTCACTCAGTTAGGCTGCAACGTGAAATAAAGTCCGCTATTTTGTGCAATGTAAATGCTCGACTAATCACTGACCCACCCGTGTCTAATCTGTTTTTCATTGAGGTTAACGCATTGGTATGTTTTAAACCGCAGGGTCTCTACTGCTCTTCAACCAAACTCAGTTCCTTAATCTTCTTTAAAACCAGATGAAAAGAGATTCCATCCAGATCGGGGAATAACAAACCTCCTGCTCCCACTTCCTCCCCCCCCTCAAACTGCACACATCTCAGTTTAGAATTAGACTCGTACAGAAATTGGCTTACTTCCATTTCAGAAATTATTATCACGCTTCTTTCCTGCCACCAAAACATGGCAAGATATTATTATTTAAAAAAGAAATGTGACTCAAGAAACCTCACCCACTGCACATTGTTTAATAGCCACAAATTACCCAGCGTGGTTCTGCAGCCTTGGAGATGGAGTCCACGCAACCTTTGTCGTCGAGTCAGTTCTCAGAGCAAATCCAGTTGAGTTTCAGGTTAAAAGCCATGAGATGAATACCTGATCCCTGTGTGTGTGCAATGAAGCCGCCACCTGTGGAGTTTCCTAAAAATAAACATAGATATACTCAAAGTCTTCCTGTTGAGTTCATCCAATCAGTGCAGAAAAACCAAACAGTCGATTCAACGACTTTAGATGTCAGCTGCATCTAGATGTAGTTTAGCTGCAGTAGAAGGGTAATGTCTGTGCATTAGGGGAAAAGATGAAACAATAAAACAAACTGCAGTTTCTCTGTGTTTCGGTTAGCTTTCATTTGTACCTGGAATATAAAGGAAATATTTTTGGTTATAAAATGAATACAGAGCAGGAGCCAATTCAGATAAGTCAAGATCAGAATTTAGAATAATGCTGTATTCATTTCGCTTTTATCCTCTTGTAGGCAGCAATATGACAATATGTTGTGTATCCTGAGATGGTATAAACATAAATTGTGTTATATCTCTAGGTTTTACAATTGATTTATTCTGCAAATCTGAATTAATGAGCATATCTGCTTTGCGGGCAAAACTGATTGTTTATTGTATGTTGGTGTCAATGTGAGGCAGAACTCAGTCATACAAAAGACGGTGTATATAACCAAAGAAATGATNCACATTCAGATCTGTAGATAAAAACGCATGCATTCAAAAGGAGTCATAGACAAAACCCCTGCAACACTTTCTTTACTTTAGCATTTATGTGACTTAAGAATAAGTGAAAGGATTGGTCAAAAACAGTGATTTATGCAAGGTTAATTATGCTTTCAACTGTTGTCCACACTCTTACCTTTTTATTTACATTGTAACTAAGCAGTTCAGTAGTGGTTAATAAATCTTACAATACAAACCATTAACAAGACCAGCTGTGTCTCCAGTTTTTTGCATTCTTCTCGGTCCTGTTGAGCACAGTCGCTCCCCGTTGTACGTCCCGGTTGGAAGAACAAATGCTGGGGGGAGAAAGCCTGGTCAGTGCCAGCGTGGAGCATTTTGGCAGCATTTATTTTCCATTCGTATGACTCCTGCTGAGCTAAGACGACATTTAAACCCTCCCCACAATCGGTGAGGTTCTTGCAGATTGTCTGAGAATGTGAGGTGTTGACGGATCGCAGACCCATTGCGTCCATTCCGATTAACAATATGCCAAATCAAAACTGTGTCATGATACGAAACTATATTTAAATCAGTGCTTTCACAACAGCCAAAGAGACAAACAAGTCTACCAGGACACAAGAGCAGCTGACATTGTTGTCGAACACTTTAAAGACTGAAGACCTCAAGGCTAACGATAGCTAGCATGCTAGTGGAAAGAGATATAAAAACTGACATTCATCTGTATCACAAAGTTAAAGTGAGTTCTTCCTCATTACTGCCATCTAATGGACCGGAGTGTGGATCCTTTAATTTAGGGCCTATTTTTGTGGCCATTTTTATCACTTTATTAATGTTTAAAAATATGATCGTTAATGCTAATCTGGATGGCTAACTGCCAGCCCTTTCCCATGGGGCATTGCTAGCGAGGTAAAAGGTCAAAGGAGTATTTGTGCTCATTTTGTGGCAGGAAAGCTGGATCTTGATGGCTTATAATTCTAACTAGTTTAAAGATAATTTATTTCATGTGTATAATATAAATTATATATATCTGTGATATTAAATACTTCCATGCAAGTTATTTAAATGCAAGTATTTATAGTGTTAAATACCAGTTTCAGTGCCATGGAGATGTAACCTCATCTGTCAAATGTGCATACAAGATATTATTGGATTATTAAATTTAACAAGGTCTCATATTAGGGTTAAAGAGAATAATTAATTTATTATAAAGTACCTGTAGGGTTTTCTCTTTTTTTAAACTGCCTATTGAGAGTTGGATGAGATAAAGTTGGTGAGCCCGTCGATGATGGTTGAAGTGGTGGACATCACAGGAGACATCTGACAGCTCAGCAGATTCACGAGGATACAAGTTGAGAAGATTCACACACTAATGGCACTACCCAAACTGTAGCACTGCTAGTACTAGTAAAAATACACTTAACATACACAGGGGTCCAGGATAAGAACTGGACCTCTATTTTAAGGGGACACTCGAGAAAACAGTTGCAGCAATTTATTGTTTAATGCCGTTTAGCTCCACACCAACTTAATGCTGATTAACGTTGTCTGCCACAAGCTTCTCTCCCTTTAGGAAGTCGGTACCTCTTGTTTTCTTTCAATTTTTGCTTTGTAAACTCTTAATTTGTTTTTGCACATTCCTTTTCCTTGACCTTATTTTCACCCCATTAATTATTTAATTGTTACTCCTGCCACCCCATAACACCATCTTGTGGGTTACCAGGCTGTGAGCAATCCATTTGGCTGTTGTTTATCCATGTCCTGCCTGACATTTGCTCTGTATGTATTTACAAACTTCCTAGTTCATCTGGAAGACCCTTCAACACCATTTAGAGTAATTTTTCTATTTGAAGTAATACTGTGGCTATGTTTCAATACAAAGAGAGAAACTTTATCATTACTGATACCAGCTGAAGGATGGTTTTAAAGCTGCAGCCCCTACGTATTTGTTATTTGTTGGATTACCAACATGTATCACGGCATCTGTTTGTGCATTCACCCCTTCATTGCTGTACCAGAGCCAGGGAACAGTTGGTTTGTCTTTACTCTCGGCATTAACAGGCATTGACCTGCCTCCAGCTAAAGGTATTTCATCAGAAACCCAGGTGATTAAACTCAGAGGGGGAAGCAGATTTTCGATTGTTGGGAGCGTCTCAGCCACAAGTTTTTTTTTTCCTGGAGCACTGTGTGAGCGCACTTTTATGTGAAAGATAACTGTCATCGCATATTTTTCTCTGCCAATCTCATCTCCCTAAAAACATGATATTTTGGGAGATGGAGCTACTGTATTGTACAGGCTTGTGCATACGCCCATAGAGTTCTCTGTTCCCTTTCTCCTTACTACCCCCCTTATATATATGTGAAGTACCTTTATTTATTCCGCCCACACAAGCAGATATGCATGAAGACAAGCACGCTGACACCGGCACACACACATCATTCCAACAAGAGTACACACATTTGTAAACAGTGCCCTCAAACAGAGGCGTCCTCGTCAGACGTTTCCTGTTGTTTTCTCATTCGGGTCTGCTTTGCTCCTTGAAGTAACCTTTCTCATTCTGAGAATCTGCAATGCAGGCTGTCTTCATTTAGGTGTTTGTTGGGCGGGCAGGGAGGAGGCTGCATTATTTATGATGAGGCAATCCGGCGGCAAGTGATAGTCAACCAAACAGGCACGAGAACAGCCCCCTCGTACCAGAGCGAAGCAATCAAACACAGTCCTGGTGCATTTAGTGACGCCTCGTGACACCGCCGTTCATTTCAAGCACACAAGCGCTGCGTCCCTCCCTGCTGAGCGCCTCGGAGGGCACAAAAATAAGAGGCTTCTGAATTGGGAGTCCTAAGGGAGCTTCCCGGGACATCTCCCCTAAATGTTGGTGTAAAAGTGTTGCTGCTGATTTGTCAGAGAAGAAAGGAGTGCGTAGGAATCATGATAAACACTCCTCCAGATGAAAAAGGACACCTCTATCTCCACCCCTCATCTGGAGGAAGCGTCATTTCCCTAAGAAACAAAACGTTGCATCTCTGCTGAAACAGCCAGCCAGAGCTCATAAATTCATATTACAATGCAAATAGCACCTATCCATTATCATCCACCACTGAATTTTCTTTGTTTGTTGGGATTTACATTAATCCCAGAAACCAAAGAGTGCCTGACAGACAGAGACTTACTTGAGATGCTCATGTTATGGAAAATGAATAAAGCATGAAGGCGAAGTGTTTGGGTGCAGACCAGGCTTTGCGGCGAAGGCAGGGACAGGCTGAGAGGAGATGGTGTGGGCGGACGGAGGAGCGGGTCGGGGGTGTTGCGGATGGAGGGCGGCGTGGAGGCCACGGGGTCCGCAGGCCAGGTCTGCTGAGAAATCCTCGTTTTTTTTTTCCTCAGTATGCAAGGCAGGTGCTGGAATCCAGCAAAACCTCTTAAATATTAAACGCCAACCACCTGCAGTTTTCCTCTCTCTTTCTGCTCCATAATGGACGGCAGCCGCTGAAGCTGCGATATTACTATATGTGTGAGGGTGACGACTGCGTTAACAGTGAACGGTGTAAAGTGTTTACAGCATCACAGAAACGTAAATATCCAACCGTGTCTGTGTGTTAACCAGGACTTTTAAGGAGGAATAATAGCATTCCCACTGAAACAAATGTTTTTCTTTCTCTCGAGGAACTAAAGGAAGGTATTTTTAACTTTCGACAGCTTAAACGTATATAACACAATTCCTGAGACGTGACTACTAAACAGCAATGATCTCATCTGTGTACATTTCCTTAATTAGATAGCATGGACATTTGACGGATGGATAGTTTGTTGATCTTTTCATTCCCTGAATTGACTTAAATTCCAAAAATGGATTTGGGGTATTTTTCCGGAGGCCCCGCGCTGGCCTCATTTCCTGATCAAAAGATTTCTCTGTTCCTGTCTGGGACAGATCTGGGATTAAATGGCTACCTTTGATGATTCACTTAGCAAAATTACAACCCCGTCTCCAAAGATTACCCTCCCTGCTGCTTTCTTTTATTTCCCCCCCATTTCTCATTTAAAAGACTTAATTTCAAGATGTCAGAGCGTTTGTGGTGGACTTGCAACGCAATCTTGATCACAATTCTCCTAATGCTGCTTGTCTGTCTGATAAATGAGGCAAATTCCGTTCAGAAACACAATCCAAGATATGGCGATGGTTATATTTAGCTATAGTTAGTTAAAAAAATAAATTAAACATGTGCAGCAAATTTTCCCTTGATCTGCAGCCTTGAATTAAAAAAAACACAAAAAATGTTAATGTTTTAAATATTTAAGACTTCAACACCCACAGGTCCAAATGAAGAGCGAGTTCTAATGAGTCCAATTACAACTTTCTCTGGAGAGAAAACTTGTTTGCTGCCTCTGATTTAGAAGCAGCTCAGAATTTGACATTTGATGATTCTCACTCGTGATTAAGCTCTGACTTACAGGAAAGTTAACATTTTGTGTAATACATGCTCATACTGCATTGTTAAGACTAAAAGAGAAAGCTAAACAATGAAAACAAAAGGGAATTATAAGCTCTGTATCCTGTATGTTTAATTTACATAAACTAAATTGTGAATTATATCATTTGTGTACAAAGAGAGATTTTTTTTATTTTAATATATATATTTTTTAAATTAATATTCCATTGAGAAGCACTACTAAAATGATGCAAACAAATAGAGAGGATTGCAGCCGTGGCAGGATTTAAACCAGGGCTGTTATTCGTCCCCATCTGCAGTGCTGTTATTATTTGTTTGCAACACTATAACACTATATCGGCCTAGTAACTTAATGGAGTATTTGTTCACTGTAAGGCTTCCAGGGTGATAAACTGTTGTTTCTCAAGAAATACTTGAGACAACATATATATTTGTGTATACACCAATCAGCCACAACATTATGACAGGAGAAGTAAATAACATTGACCATCCTGGGACAATTCAGTGTTCTGCTGGGAAACCTTTGGACCTGGCATTCATTGGTGTGGATGTTACTTAGACATGTAGCACCCACCTAGACCAGACCAGGGACCCCCACCCCATAACAATGACAGAGCCTGACACAGGAACACACACAAAAGCCCTTTAGGAACAACTAAAAACATGAAGAACAGCACAAGGTGTTGACCTGGCCTGCAACTTCACTAGATCCCAAACTGATCAAGTATCTGTGGGATGATCCTGTCACACCTCGGTGAGTTTCTGTTGTCTCGTGACTTCCTGTTTTATTTTGAAAGGTAACTCTCCTCTCGTTTCAGGTTGCTTGCCCTTCCCTTGCGTGTCACTGGTCTGATTGTCTTCCCTGATTCCTTATTGTTTCCACCTGTTTCCCATTACCCTTGTGTATATATGCTCTGTGTTGTCCCTTGTCTTGTGCCAGGGTGTTTCGTCCTTTCTTGCACCCCAGCCTGTTATGAAGTCCAAGCCACAGTCAAGTCTGTTTTTCTGAGTTCATTCATCAATTCCTTTTTGCCTCTATGTGAGTGATTTTTTTGTTAGTGAATCTTGAATCTCATTTTGTTTCTTATCACCACCGTGTGTAGTTAGCCTCTGAGTTGGAGTGATTTTGAGTTGTCTGTTTTGTTTTCTTCTTCTCTCTGTTGAGAGAGATTTTTTTTTTTTTTAATATTAATTAATAAAGCCTGCATTTGCTGTGAAACCAGTCCTGACTCAAGTCCTGTCTTGAGTCCCGGCCTGACAGATCCACAGAGGAGTTATCCCTTTATATCCTATTCAGTGGCATTTAACGTAACATGCAGCTCCAAAAATGCTAGAATGCTAAATAACCATAAATTATTGGTGGAAGAATAGTGAACAAGGAAATTGTAAAACGTACAACAAAGGGCATTGCTACTGAAAGCAAAATATGTACATTAAAGTATTTCCTAAAACTGTTTCTTTAACTTGGATGAACTCCACAGTTTTCTTTTAAATTCTACAGAATTTCTTACTTATTCAGTTCGACGAGACAGACTTGCAAATTATATCCTGTGCGTTGAGTCATTTCTATTTCTTCTCGTGAGTTATTTAAGCAGTTCCTTGTGGATTCTNTAAAGTATGGGCTAGGGAGGTTTGACGTCTGAAATGGAGAATGTCATTTAAATGAATGTCAGAGATGTAAGGCAGTATAATCTGCACCCCTGGTGAATCTGTGGACAATGAATACACAGGGTGCTCTTTCCCTTCTCAGTCAGTTCAGGGGCGAGAGCGCTAACATATAGAAGTGAGTTTCCTTGAGGCTCTATTTCATTCTGATACTGTGGCACGTCCAGAATTAATGTTTGGCAACCAGTGTGAGTGTCATGGAAATTAAGACCTCATGAGAACAGTAAATGGAGCCTTTTAGATTTCTGCATTGTGTCTAGGTCATGCCTTGGTGTTAAAGTTGTTGGGTGCACCCTGTAACACACTGACTATCACCACTAGCATCATTTTCTCTTGTTTATTCTTATAACTAACTTTAAGAACACGCTACACATCCAGTAAGCCATTATCAACTCCCCTACCGACTAAAAAAATCTTTGCAGCACAGAATTGGTCTGGAGTTGCTCTGTTGGGAACTGATCATGCTCTGACAGACATCTGCAAGGCCAATTCTATCATTCTGGTGGGCTTTATTCTGTGATAGAGGTAACAGCAATGCAGTCATACACATCATTGGAGCGCCGTGCGGTTCAATAGTGTGTATATGACGGTGTGCACAGTTATTTCTTTTCCTCTGTATCAGTTGAAGCATGCCCCATAATAAAATCCAAATGGTGCTTTAGCCGACTCATAACAATTGAGTCAGTCTACACCAGGCTATGCATCACCTGGTATCATGTAGTCTTGTTATCATTTTTAAATGCTGCATTATGATTTTACTTCTGCTTCCCTGGGGCGGCTGTGGCTCAGTAGGTAGAGCGGGTTGTCCATGAACCAGAGGTAAATTCGATCTCCGGAATGTGCCACATGTCGAAGTGTCCTTGAGCAAGACACTGAACCCCCAGTTGCTCCCAGTGCATGGCACTGGTGTTTGAATGTGTGAGCGAATGGGTAGATGCGTCTGTGACTGTAAAGCGCTTCGAGTAAGAAAAGCGCTACATAAAAACAAGGTCATTCCCTTTACTCCTCCGCTACTCCTCTCTTCTGTCCCACCTCTCCCTCTTCTCAAGTCTTCTCCAAATTTGACTGAAATGCACAGTTTTAAGATACTTGTGCTGGTGGCTGGTTGGAAAGATGGCAGTGTTGGAACCCCGAGTGCATTGGTAAAGATTGAAATACATCTCAAGCTACAGACTTCCATGAAAACGCTTACAGGTTACGCTCCCCACAATCATTGACAGTTCCCTCATATTTGCTGTAGTGTCACAGTGTTTGTGAAATGTTTCTACAGTGGTGCATTGCCTTCTGGGTACAGATATTTATGGTGCCCAGAGTATGAATCCTGATGATATTGATCTTGTGTGAACAAAACCGTTCAGTGCTAAATATGTTAACAAGCCGAAATTCCATGGTTTGTTGTGTATTTGTTTTAATTCTACAGTAACAAACATAGCTTACATGGTAACTGATACACAAAAAAAAGCTTCACAAAGATGATGCAGTGTGGCTGGAGACCGCTTTATCTTATTTGGTAAAATATTTGGAACATTTAAACCAATCAAACTAACCTTTGGGACTTCACCCAAAGACATAATAAAAAGTAAACTTAAAAGATCCTTTATAAAATAAATTCCAATTCATAAAAAGTGTCAAATCAAACCTTTAACTTGAGTGCACAGTTTTAGTACACTGTTGTTATAAGTATTCCCAGGAAATGTCATCTAATGCTTTTCAGTGCCATAAAACTTATTTTCAGTGCAGGCTGCATCTAATATATGGTCTTTGGGGACAGTACAGTATGTTTAGTGTGCATATATGGCAGTGTGGGTGTAGGGAATGAAGGAGAAAAGGATGGGAAGTAGTACAACACCTAGACAATAGTTTAATTGGGGAGGGATGCTTGAATACTGATTAACTGTAAATGGAAATTCCTTGTGGAAAGACAGAAAGCTAATATTTAATAATTCAGATTGATGTAAGAATAAGGCAAGAGATTTTTGTATGCTATGTATTTTTTGTGTGTGTGTGTGTGTCATATTTGAAAATGTATGGCTATGTGGGAATGTTTTAGACACTAGACCATGCACAAACATTCTTGACACGTTGTCAGCGTCTCAGATTCACACCCTCTGTGGCCAGTACAAGACTTCCCCCTCGGTACATTGTATCTCAGTAAAGGAAAACTCAACAATATCTCCTTTAATGGAGCAGTCCATCAGTTCTTTCTCAAACTTTGTCTCCCTCGGATGTGTACTTAAAAGTTAATCCCATTTCGAGCGGCAATTGTGAATGTGGCACACTACTGATAGGCTATAAAGCCTTTCCTTAGGTTGGGGTGATAGTGGTAACAAGACCCAACAGGGCACTATTAGGGTGCATTTCAAATGTCACCGTTATGTCATTCTGTTGCCTGACAGCTGCGAATGGCAGAGACAAAGAGGTCATAACGGGGAATTTCATCCGCTCTCTGACGAGTGGTGAGCCGAGACATGTGCACCTCTGTCAAGGCAATCCAGAGCTTGGCTGACAGATAACTGATACCTGGGCTTTAAAAGAAATGAGAACGAGAGCAAGTCTAGGGCATCATAATCCCTTTGGAAAGGTTTTCCATCTGTCACAAACGGTGGTGACCGGGCTTGGGTAATTTCCCCACAGGATTTACAGAGAACATTAAAAAACGGAGCCATGCAATATTCGCCCTACCTCAGAGAGGGCTGGCAGGAAGAGAGCAGCGGCGGTGTCAGGTACGGAAGGATATGAGGATTCACCCTTTTCATTTCACGCGAAAAGCCAGGATCTATTTTTGAATGGCTCGTTAGGCTTTCGTCTGTGGATAGCTGTTGTTTGCAATGATCAAAATGTACATTATTCACATCTCATTATATAACTATGATTCTACAATATTCTTCTGTTTTAAAGAAGCTATCACCACCTCAAGTCATCACTGACTTACTGGGATCATTAATTCAGATTTACTGAGAATGTATGGATGTGGCATGATGGACAGTGGTCTGGAAAAATTGTCACTGATGCTTTTTAGCGTACATAGCCCCATCCACTTAAAAACTTGCGAGCTGAGAGTAAAAAAGAAATCCTGAAATCGTTCATGAGAACTTACAAAAACAAAAAAAAAGATGTGATGCCTTTGGCTAAATCTAATTTTAATGCCTAAAAATTATGTTTGTGAGCAACTAATTTACAGCACCCAAAAATGTTTTGTAGTTAACACAAAAACAGCCATTCCTATCTAATACAGCAGTTCCCCAGCATCAATACTACATTAAAAAAACACTCAAACATTTTAGTCTAGGTACTGTCTGGCTGACAGTACTTGGTATTTAGTTTACACAAAAATTTAGTACAGCAACGGTGATGACCACCACACCCAAAATCATGATCTTTCCTAAACTTATACACCAAAGAGCTTTGGTTGCCTGACCTACAAGCAAGCTCTTTACTTTACAGCCACCATCTACCCCAGTCTCCTCCCTATGACTCATTTGTGGCTCATATACACCGATCAGCCACATTATTAAAACAAGGAGAAGTAAATAACATTGACCATCTTGTGACAATTCAGTGTTCTGCTGGGAAGCTTTTGAACCTGGCATTCATGTGGATGTTACGTAGACATCACCTAGACTAGACTAGACACCCCCATCCCATTGCAATGACACTTCTTGATGGCAAAAACTGTTTAGGAACAACTCAAAAAACACAAAGAACAGGACAAGGTGTTGACCTGGCCTCCAAATTCAAAGGCCCCCACTTTTGGAGGCACAAGGGAGACCTACAGAATATTAGGAGGTCATAATGTTATGCCTGATCAGTTTGTTTTGCACTTTGTCCTCAGTGAGTGTGGGTAAAGGAAGCATATTGGTCAGCGATGATCATCTTAAGCTTTTAAGACCGTCATATTGGTACCTGCATGTCAATATAAATATTTCTAATACAGACTAGACGCTGAATTTCATGTCTTAATAGTCCACGATTTAAACATCGTACCGCTGATATATTCATTGCTGAAAGCTTTCTTTCATATAACCAGTAAAAAAATCAGTTGAATTTCATAGTTTGGCTATTTGAGAGCTACTGACAAATTGACTGTGGGGTCGGGGGTCACTTGAGCTAATTGCCCCTTGACAGTCTTCTGGCTTCTGTAATTGGATTCTGCATTATGAACGGTGTTGTTCCACAGAAAAAAAGAAGCACTGCTCTGACAAGGGACCTGTCTGCAGGCCATACCCTCTTTGTGTGTAAAAGCTGTTCATTAGAAATTCTCAGTTCAACTACGGCTTTTAAAAGCTAAAAGGGACAAAGAAGACACTCGTCTGCAAGTCTTCTATTACATGGTATGCATTTACCTTTCAGTCGTTATTTTAATTTGTCTTGAAATGCCAAGCCAGAAATTGTATGGGAGTTTGCAGCACAGTTTTGTCTAATTTTTCATGCGTAAATTGTGAATAATGTTTATAAATTACACTCAAGGTCTCTTTCCGTGTCCATACTAAGAACTCGGAGGAGACCTGTGTGTATATGAGACTGTGCTTTGTGTTTTGAGGTGTTGTACTTCAACCACCTGCCTATTTTACTTTCTACCACCTACTGTTTGGCAGCTGGGATAGCTGGTGGGTGGCATTTGTTGTCTGAGGGAGGGAGAGAGAGAGAGAGAGAGAGGGAGAGAGAGAGAGAGAGAGGGGTATATGGAAGAGACCTGTGGGCCACAAAGAGACCAGTGGATGTGAGAGACAGATGCCTGGGCCTACTGTGCTGTGCACTGATTCAAACTTTGTGTGATGTACCGTACATCTCTACCACCTTCGCGGAGAGGCAAAGCTACGTGGGATGTGGCACATCTCCCTAATGGTAGCTGTGTGTCACGTAGTGTACACTCTGCAATAAGGAGAAATCTGTGGGCATGAAAGATGTGAGCTTTTGTATGTGATGTGGTGCATTGACACGAGCCTTGTGTCACCTGGGCAGCCCGCCACTTGATGCATGGCAAGAAGGACATGGTCAGATCTGACAATTATTTCTAGAGGTCCTCCTGTGAAGTGTCAGTCTTTGAGTTAGGTGTGTTAAACAAAACACAACTGCCCTTATGTCCACTGCTGAACAGCTCTTTGGATCTAGATCATGGATGAGATGATGGATAAGAAAGCTAACAGTTGGGTTATCGCTTATTAAAGCTCTTTTAGAGTACTGCGGTACATAGACTACGTAGCCTACAGTGCAAGCCATTTATACTTGTGCGCCTGCCACTCTGGCTCGCCCTGTAAAAACACCACCCAAACGTCAGTGTTTAATTTTTGCCAGTCGGGCTAATTTTTGTTTCCACTTCCTGCTTCACTTTCAACAATGGCGACTGAAACTTTGGCTGAAATTTTGCCCAAAGATGAGTCATGACAAATGTTATGTATCTCCAAACTTTCTCAGTTAAAGTTTCCTCAATGTGTTCCATCTTTATTGATCCAAAACAATCAATTTGAAAATTGCGGCGATAGAAGCAGCAGAAAATACTAAAGCGCAAACATGCTACTACCAAGCAGCCCAATCACACCTCCTGTGGTCAGCATCGCTGTAGTCACATTTCTGGGGAGGTGCACGTCTGGCTATGGTATTAGGGTCTGCGCAGGGTCTGCGTAGATAAGGTGGTTAAGGTGAGATATTTAAAATAACACAAGACAGGATAAGCTGTATATGCACATGTTGCCGAACAATCTCCGGGGTGACATTCATAGTGTTACATTGGGTTTCTTCCACATTAAAAATGAGAGCTTGAAAGAGAAGAGCAACATTTGGCTCCTCACTTCTACTTCAGCATGAAGTTGGCGTGAATGTCAGACTCTCAGTATCAGAATGTTACAGCAACTGTCCAAAGTCAGAAAAGGCGTCAGGGGCTTCCTTCCCAGGGGTTCGTTAATTCAACACGCTGTTCGGACAGACCACGAATTTAAGTAAACCTCTCTGGCAATATTATCACCATACAGTTAGAACAGAGACTGTTCATTGGACACAAAGCTGAGCTTCATGGTCACTAATTTCACTCAATAATTGTAAATATTATTATTGCTTCAAAAGTGAATACAAGGCCAGGAAAAAAGACTGATGCATGTACATGCCACAAAAACAACAAAGCAAGCCATGAAGAGAGAAAAAAATAAATTATTTTTGATGTGCACTGGGCCTACATGCATCTACCCTTCACTGTACATGTAAAATTAATCAATGGTCTAGAGTAGCGGGTCCCTATGTATGGACTGAACTAACATGTTTAGCACAATAGAAACCACTAAAAAGAGCATGCCTTTTTTAAATAAAACCAGAAATAATTCTGTTAATTTGGATGAACAGATCACAGCCTATCAATTTTGGCTCACATGGGGTGAAAATATGTCTTGATTTATTGCGGAATAAGACTTAGAGGTTTGGGTTTCGGTGGCCAGCCTTACAGTATCAGTATGTGGCCACGTCATCCTGCATTTTAGTCACTGTGTGTAACATCCAGTCTAAGTAACATCCACATGAATGCCAGGTCCAAGTGTTTCCCAGCAGAACACTGTATTGTCACAAGACAGTCAATGCTATTTACTTCTCCTGCCAGTGGTTTTAATGTTGTGGCTCAATGGATCAATGTGCATGTGTTAAGGCAGGTAGAACCTCATAGGTTTGAACATGCGTTCCAGACTTGTGATCAATTGGCCGTGATCACTCTGTGTTCCTTGCACATTGTGCACCAAATGTCTTTAAAATCCTGAAAAGGTTACAGAGTGACTCTGTCAATGATTTATTTCACAGTCAAAGCTCACAGATCCCTCTATAAAGGTGCTAATACAAAATATAATGTTCCTTTTGTTAAAATTGATCAAACACTCCAGTCCCATCCACTCTTTCTTCCCTCTGCTAAACAGGTAAATATAGCTCAGAATAGCAATGTGAGCAACAGTGCATGGCCTTGAAATTATGCCTGTCTGACGCTCACCCTTGAGACACAGTTGAACAGTTCAGAGCTGAACCAGAGCGGAGCAGCGTGAATGAATATGCACTTTGACTGGGTGAGTAGAAACCATAACCCCCTCAGCTGGGCCATCTGACAGCCTCCTGCTGTTCAGCACTTGACTTGTGGCAGCTTACAAAGTTTTTTGTTTTCATTATGGTTGGTATGTTTTGGTGGATCGCAAGCTCCTAAATGAGATGAGCAAAACTTTCTTAATTGATCTTGTGAAGGCGACTCAGCTTAATTTACCCCTTTATTATCTAGACCAATGACAGGGAAGCTACTTGTCCATATACTACAAAGTTGATTTTGATCAAAACGGTTGAGATTAATTAGCCTGGTCGTCACCATCCTACGTTTCCGCCCGAAATTTGATTTCGGTCTGCCACGGAGTCTGGCCAAACTGCCCTTCTAAGGTTCGCGTTTGACCGGACCAATCAGCGAACAGTTAAGTGATGACGTGGAACTCGCATGCCGAGTTGCTTCTGTAGTCCAGCGAAGCTTGTAGTTCCACAGCATAGCAACAATGGCGACGGAGGAAGAGACGCTAGAAGCCATCCATGAAG
>JASGAT010381380.1:0-18737 GCA_030220025.1 Chelon auratus
AGCGGTGAGTGTGTACCTGTCTGCAGGCAGTCCAGAACTTCCTCTGAAAGAACTCAAGCTTCATTTGGATCCCTACAGCTGAGTGCAAGCAAAAGTAGCCTTTAACATATTCAGAGCTAGACGCTGCAATGACGCGAAAGGTAAATTAGAGGTAATTACCAGCAAAAATTGGAGACTTCCTGTCATCCATGAGCTGAATCGCAGTGCTGGCTAAAACTACACTCTTGTTTTCTAAAGCTGGAGGGGGAAGAAGAGGAGAGTAAATGTTAAATTTTCCGGTCACTAGATGGCGCCCTCTACTCAGGGGCCTCGGTCAGCTGGCTCAGAGGGAACAGCAGCACCAGTTTATTACTTTACAGTAATGGAGTCCAGTTACAGCTTTTTCCACAGCCAGATGACCCTAATATTTCTGAGACGGGTGCTGTGATAGAACATCCGTCTCTACGATGGCGTGCAGTCGTTATTAACAGAGGAAAGGTGGTAAATGTCCTGGAAGGGGAAGCTGAATGCTCCACTGTATACAGAACATGGGCCACATTAACTGCTGGAAAGCTGTAAGTGAAGTGAGCTGTGCCGCACATCTCATGCAATAAAGCCACACGTCCATAACAAAGACTGTATGACTAATAGATGAATTTCCAAAACGCACAGTTTATAATCATGCATTCGAAAGAGAAAACTATACAGGATGGACTAATTCATAGAGTAAATTTAGATGAAAAACACAGACAAATTCATGTTTTGTGAAGTTTTGTGCAGACAGAGAGCTGGATAGACACTGAATTATTTTTTCCTGTGTACCTGTGCTGAAGGGTATGGAGTAGACAAATGTGCCGGGGACCTGCTCTGCAGCTCTCTTGTACCACAGGGGGAAGTGATCAGCATTAAAAACACCTTCCTTGTCCTCCGCTGTCAGGAAATCTCTGCGGATGCACACAGAGTGAAACTGAAGTGAGGAGCGAAGGATTAGATTCGTCAAAGACAATCATGCCCCCGCCTCGCGCTGTGAGTCATGATTAGGGTAATGTCGAGCGGAGACACTCACCGATTAGAGAGCTGATCGGCGGGTACGAACAGGTTGGTTCTTGACAGACCGGTGCGTGTACCCAGGAAAGTGATCTCCACTCCTTTGTCAGAGTTCCTGTTGGTGTGATCCAGAGGAATGAATGTGGGCCATAAACACATCTGTAGTGCCCCCGTGCTTACCCTGAACATTGTACGTAATGCAGCAATATAAATAAACATTTAGAGATGTATTGATGCAGTGGGGACTGCATTATTGTTGCTCCAATAGAAACCACATCAGTTGCTCTTAAAAATATCTTAATAATATGATGTAATATATATTATTATAGAATTAAACAGTTTTAAAATGTGCTTGCTTTGTATTTAACCATATATTTTTATTTTAGATTCATCTGAAAACTGTGCACTTGTCCCGATCTTTGATTGACTAAATAATTAATAGGTTCATAACAACGTAATAAGTCGTAGATTCGCCGAAAATGACAGTAATCATTAGTTGCAAAGTCCTATGATGCATACACATCATATATTATACCAGGATGCAGGGTGATGAAGCATCCAGTATTACTGATGAAGACATATATTAGCTTCAGCAGTAGCAACCCAAAAATGGGCATAATACCATACCAAGTTAGCACAACAGCTTAATCATATTTAAAGCTGCAGGCAGACTTTTTGGATTATTGTTAGCATGTGTTTATTAAAGGCATGCTAACATTTATAAGCTATTCATCATTAATTACGTTAACTGCAGGCATTTTTTCAAGTTAGGGCAAGTGACTGCAGATCTGGAAGAGGGAACAGGACGTGACAGCAAAATGCTCTTACTCTGACTTGTTGAGAGCCAGTCCAGTCCAGTAGGCTTCCAGTGGAGCAGTGACCACGGCGTCAAACAACACTTCCTGGATGAGCTCTCTGTCACCTGCAGAATGTGACACCAGTTTTAATCATGGATCTGATTAACAAAACACGAGACATCCATCTGCATTTATTAATTCAGGTTTAATCTCTCCTTGCTTGTAGTCTAACTGGTCGGACTCGGACGTCTCTTACACTTGAGGAGCGGTCTGCGGCCTGTCATGAACAGCTTGATGGCTTGGATCTGGGTCAGGTGACGGTGCTCATGCTGCTCCTCTGTGTTGCAGTACGTCCTGTTATCCCAAAAAAAAAAAGAGCAACGCTGTTAGATCACAGTCCTCGGGATCCCTGATGAACATGGAGGGATAACCTACATAACGCATGAATGCCCACTTCCATAAGCCCCGCGTTACCATTCATCTGCCAGGGCGACATCTGGCTGTTCCAGATCACGGAGCCCTGAAAAACACAAGTCAGTAACGCTTCAGCAGTGTTGCTCTGTTTTGACTAATGCACCCAGTGTGTTCACATGTGCACAAGTGTTCTGGAGTTGCCCGTGTCTTATTCTGGTCTCAGAAATCTTATCCTGGCTATTGGATCTGGAATACTCCAGACTTTTACTCAGCCAATCAGATGTCGTACAAAATTAGTGGCCTTTAAACTGTATACAGAGATATGAATAACTAAGTTTTCACGTTCAGTGTCCCAAACATCATCAAAAACAGAATCAAAACTCAAAAGCGGGATATAGTGTGAATGCAAATGCCCTCAGTTAGACATATTCAAACTTTTATTTATGCAGTTATAGAGCTGGAGTACCTGCTTCCACTGATACATTTCCTCTGAAGAAGAACTTTCCATGACCTCTTGAAAGAGCGACTCCAACACTGGTGGCACAAACAGAGAAGACAATCAGCCCTGAGTCAGACCACGTTTGACCAGGACTGAGACTTAAACTGGAAGAAAGACTATTTAGGATTGCAATAAAACTTTTCCTGCACCTGAATGGAGTTCCTTTGATGTCAGTGTAGTAATAGTCGTTGTGCATCTTAAGCACACGCCTCTGAAAGAAGAAGAGATTCACTCCTTTAGTCCAGAGACAAGAGCGTGAACGTCTGCCATCTGATAGGGAGACACTAAACATCTTTATCTTCAGCCTCACCCCTCTGTCCACGGTCTTCTTCACCTCCATAGAGAAAGTCCCCGTCCTCCTGTTCACCATAGCGTTCCGTAGCTAAAAAGATAACAAAGGCACGTACGGCAGAGAGGCCGAGGCTTGGTCACTGATCAAGCAGAAGGACGGTGCGGGATGTGCCAGGATCAGGCTCATTTAATCTGATAGAAACTCTTTCTACCGCTGGAGCAAGTAATGAATCACGAGTCATCGAAACACAAAACACTGCAGATACAAACCTAGTCAGTGTTTCATATTGTACTTAGAAAATGATGTTTCACAACATGATTTTTGGCACGTACAATGTCATCTTTGTCCTCCCACTCCACCTCGGAGAGATCCACGCTGCTGTAGTTGGGCTTCCTCCTCTTCTGACCATCCTGATACTGCACAAAGGCACACAATGCACAGAGTTTAATTAGCCCTTTAGTGTAGTGGCACGTCACTTTGACTACAAGTTAAACCACAGCTCAGACACGTCGGCTAATCTAGCCTGGCAAAACTGGACTAGTATCAACTAGGATCTGCTTGGGGCACATCATTTCCAAACATGAGCCTGATATTAGCAAAACGCTTCAGTGTAATCTGTCTTTTGTGTTTCACTCTCAAAATGAAGACCTGTTTATCAAGCCCTGCTATGGAGGTTTTGTAATTATTTAACAAATCGACTGTGAAATTAACACTGTCAGGTAAATTAAAAATAATTAATATGATTGATAGAAAATGCACGCTCAGACAAGTCAACATGAATGCATTAAACTGTGCACGTCAAACTCGGCCCTACCCTACGTAGTCCCGGCCCACACGAAACAACAAAGTCAATGACTACAACCACAGCACAGTTTTAGCCACAAAGAGACAGTCACGAAGAACCAACACAGACCAACACACACAGTTGCACAGAGAGGAATAGCACTAGCACTGGCACACACAGATCCACTAGCACAGCCATAGCTCCTGAGGAACCAGCGGTCCCAGGGCGAGCGGGCTGTGGTCTCTGCCAGTGAGTGTTAAGTTACCTCTGGGAAATCTCAGGCCAGCCAGCCCTATGAGTGGCCTTTATCCCTGCATGCATACATCAAAGGAAAAGGTGGGGATTACAGACTATACGAGCCCATGTAGCCGCCTAACCAGATAACACATTTGTCTCTGTGTGCCCCCAGTGGAGGTCATACTTTTGGTGTGGTGCGTAACAGAATGGACAAAACAAAAAGGTAAAGTCAGGGAATGCTGTGAGACTCTTCAGCTGTAAACGTGTAGAAAAGTGATTTACCAAAGGCCTGAGGTCCGGATGTATCAGGATGTAGCCATTGTTTGTGATGGCAAATGCATATCCGTGGATCCCCAACTAGAGACAGAAAACAAGAAGCAAAATAAAAGATGAATAAATAGAAATGCATATGAATACATCGATTTAGTGCAAGACGTCAGACTGTACCATATGTTTGGGGATGAGCTTCATCAGCTCCTGCAGAGGGATGTCTGTTCCGACGACCCCCAGCAGGATGCCCTGGTTCTTCTGCGGGAAATGATTCAAAACACGAATTTAGATAAGAACTAAATGAACTTTCTGTGACTCAGCAACTGTAGGAGATCTTTACTTAAGTAAAAGGTGACAAAAGCTCTCTGATAATACCATAATTCAAAAGCAAAGGCACCCACTTTGTAAAAGTACATGAAAGTAGAAAACTAGCAAATTGTATTTTAAGTGTGCAACTGAAAGTTGATGGACAATAGGTTCTACAAGATAGACATTTTACTTTTCTCTTAGTATTTTGCGATATTGAAACAATAAGTGTGTGCTGCTTTCGTGTCTATTGATTGTGTCTATTTTTAGCTACTTGTGCCCCTTCGGGACAAATTGTGAATTGACATGAATTGTGCGATGGATTTAATACTTATTTAAATGATCGTACCTGTAATAATTAATGTTAAACTCTCTCACCGTTTCATTCTTTGTGCTGAAGACAGGCATGGCTACTGTGGTCATCAGACTCGGGCCTGATTTGTCTTTCAGCTGAAAAAATAAAGAAAAGAAACAAACTGAGATTCTAGAGACTAAATGTTTTGTCTATTTATACTGCAAAATGTGTTTTAATGATTAAATTAAAAAAAAAAAGTACAGTAGCTATTTACTAGTGAGGAGGCCATAGGAAAAAGAGGAACATGGGTTTCCTAGTGAAATAAGCAGCATCAGGGCCATGACCAAAGGTCTCTGAAGGTCAAAATTAATTACAGAACATGTAAAAGTGAATCCAACAACACCACACCAATTTGACAGAGAGAGTCAGAATTTATTCCTTGCATTGTTGTGAGTGCAGCATCTAAATATGGTCTTGTAGAGCTACATGTTTCTGTGACCCTGGTCAGAGCCCTCTAGTCGTCAAACCTGAACCATGTGAGTCTCATGTGCTGAGAAGGATGAAGGCTGACATAATTCAGCACATGTTAAAGTAGGTCTGCTATTCCCTCAGCTTCTGAGTCGATGCAGCTGAGTGTGTCTGTGTTTGTGTGTACGTGTGTGTGTGTTTGATGTTCATTTGTGTATCTGCATGCGTATGAAACAAAGGAGCAGTGAACTACAGTGTACACAAGCTGGCTTGACAAAATGAAGAATGGAGGGTCCTTAAATTCATCACCAGGCACAATGGAAGAGAAAACTGGACTGCTTTAGTCTTCACAAATGCACACACACACACACACCTACACACAGGTAAGCCCATGGACGCCTGACAACCTCCACCTCCACCTCTCTCTCTCTCTCTCTCTCTCTCTCTCTGTCTCTCTCTCTCTCTCTTTCCTCTCCCTCTCTTTCTTGGTCTCCCCTCCAATGTCAGTTTTATTACGGGCTTTAGGAGATAAAGTGCAATGATCCACAGAATGATGAATGGTGTGTCTGAGGCTGAGATACAAGAGCACACACTCCAGAGGACAATCTCCCAACCCTTTTGTGTGAGCGCATGTTTTAGAGTGTGCGTGCTCTTCGTCTCCATGCTGGGAAGAAAAAAAAAAAAAAAGAAGATCCTCCTCTATTCCTAGCGCGTAAAGGGGAGAGCCTTCTTTCACTTTAGATTTCCTCAAAAATATTGAAGCATGATGTTGGAAAGGAAGGAACAGTGATGGGCTATTTAAGTTTCAAGTCACTTCCAATTTAAATCTGAACAGAAACCTTTTATTCCCAGCCCTGGACTTCACAGAGGTGGACACACAGCAACCGAGCAGTCCTTATAAAAGAAAAAAAATGCAGATGCAATATTTACCTTATGAGCTTGAGAAAGCTGATGAGAAAGACACAAGATAAATTCATCAGTGAATTAAAGTCTGCACGTTTTCCGCATTGAATTCATGGACACAGATGTACATTGGGGGGAAGATCTATGCAGATTAATGAAGCTCATAATGAGGAATCGTTCCAACGGCACGAAGAGTAATGATGATGGAGCAGATCCACACATGTGCACGCTAACTGTACAGTGCAAGGATGGAGAAAACAGCACAAACACCTCACAATATCATCGAACTCGAGATAGCAGCAGCCCAAACTACAACCTCAAAATCTTTTTGAATGCAGCGTCGAGCAAATTTTGGATTAACAACACGGATGCACTTTCAAACAAAAATTCAAAGACACTTACTGCACTATCCACATAAGCTTCAGTCCACACCGTGTCGTGCTCGTGATCGATGACCTTCGGGCGGCTCATGACGTGGAGGTACCTCATCACGTTCTCCTGAACATCGGCCAAGGTCGAGATCTGACTAAAATATCCTGCGGTAACACACATCAACCCTAAATCAAAAACCCAGTATACGGATCCTCCACAAAGTCAGCCCGTATACTAAAACTGATACCGTTTAACATCAAAAAAGCCCAATTTGCATTCTGTTTTATTTAAGTCCTTTACTTGTTGTTTAATGTTGTACTTTAACAACAAGCACTAAAGACGTGGAGTAATGATTGGCATCGTAAGGTTATAGGTTCCTCCCAACACCCCCATGTCCATGGCCATGTCCAAACTACTCCTCAGAGTCCACACAGGTTTTCTCACTACTGTGTGAACAAGTGGATGGGTTAAATACAGAGAAAGAATTTCCCCATAAGGTATTTAATAAAAGAAAGTGTATTATTACTATATAAATGATTAACCAGAGCTTTAAAATAGATTTTAGACTCTCTGAGGTCATGAGTAACCTGACCAGCCAGATGACTTTCGGAAAAGTCGTCATTGTGTTCTTGGATACTTGAAAATCAACATCTCTTCAACCACATGACGTAGTAAGAGAGTGCTGAAGAGGGAAACGCAACAAGCTGCATGCTGGGAAACTGTGAATGCGAGGAAGCAGCCAGTGTAGCTAGCCATGTTAGTAAAGTGAACATTGTCACACCTATTGCACGACCACAGCTGCCAGTTGTTCCTCACAGGACACTGAGCAGATGCCTTGCAAGTTAAGGTCAGGAGTCCAGGTTCCCCCGGTGCATCCCTTTTCCCTCTGTCCTTGTTGTGGTCAGTGTTTGAATGTTACGATTCACCGAGCAATTAAACGGTAGAATTAAACCTAGATGTGAGTCTACGTCAAACACTTTCCATCTTAATGTCCTGGAATTACCCTGTACGACACCTGCTGTATTTAGGTTTTCAAGGGTGGTGTATGAAAAATAAAAGTGGTCATTATGCAGAATGATGAATAAAATTTGTAAATTCTAGCCTTGGAGAGGTGAAAATATAGGTATGTAGGATTTAAAAAAATATATCATAAAGTGTAATTACAATTCCCAAAAACAATCGAGCAGTGTTGAAGCACCCTAATGCACTTTGTACTTTCTACAACCCCCCGATGTCCCTGCCCTCACTGACTTGAACCCCTCTGCAGTAGGTTTCCAGTGTTTCAGCTTAGAATGACACGGAAATCATTTAACTTGTCACCTCCCGCTGTCGCCGACAATGTTTCATATCGGACATGTAAGGTTATTTCACAGCGGGGGTCTGAGTGCGGAAGGAGGTTTGGGTCTTGCCATTCCAAAATCCTTTCCCTTCCAGAGGGCACTCATCCAGAGCGCTGACACGTGGGAGCCATCAGCAGCGAGCAGCCAGGAGGCAGACACTGACAGGAAGAGGGATTAGAGCGGATTGACCTCTGACCCCCCCCAAGTGCCACTTCATTGCCTCTTGGCAGAAAGGACCTGAGCCAGCACATGCAGTCACACACGGAGACGCACATAACATGCGCAAACTGCACCGATACACACACACACACATATTTCCCCAATCTATCATATTAACGCACAGAAATCAGATCCTGTCGTGGAATGTGTTTGTCAAAAAGTCTCCAACCTTTGTTGGCGCACGCCATCCATTTAAGGTTATCGGCAAACGCAGACTCTCGTCCAATCAGGTAAGGGAATATCCGCACCTGTTCAAAGGACACGTAGATATCAACAGATTCAAAGATGGGTGGATAAAAAAACAAAACATGCAAATTGATGGGACTCCTTGGTGATCTATCTTCCTGTCCTGATCCTATCTGGCCTTGGAGCCAGAGTTAGCTGTAACCTCACAAGGAAGCCCTCAATGTTCAGCTGCCTTTCCACTTTTCTTTTTTATCAAATCTTTTTCAGCTTGTATTTTTTTTTATAATTTCTACTTTTGCAGTTTAATCTGTGAAATTCAATTAATTTTCTTTCTTTTTTTTTTTTTTGGTTTTAGGCGTAAGGCCATGTGCAACTGTCCTTTTATAGAACGCTGTGTGACACTTTGCCAGACCTGCACGGCTCATTGGCTCCAGATGCTTTGCTAAGCATAAAGCATATAGAAAACACTGAATGGCTGCCGTATAGCAGCCCTGAGGGTGCACGGGCAGGGTGGGGAGGGGGGGCTGCCCTGCCAAACACTGCCCTGTGCTCTGCCAAACACCGCCAACACACACATATGCTTGAAAGGACTTGAACAAAAGCCCCTGAGCTGTTGCTTTTATTGCTCCGTGATTTCATTCCATTTCATTTAATTTCCATTTAAGTCTTACAAAGAGAGTAGAACAAAAGATTTTAAACCAGTCCAGGAAAAAGGTGTGGAAAGCAGCGTGGTTTGAGGAGCAGAGCCTTTTGAAATTGAACTGCTTGTACGTGCGCTGCCCTCGAAGGCCGTTAATTTCCCATGTTTTATTCCCTATGGGGGGAAATATTGCTCTTTAATGCGTCCACACCACACTGAAAAACATCACGTTGACATGGATTTTGCAGCACAGAGCTGTGAGTGGTAATGAAGTAAGAAACCAATTCCTCACAACATCAGACAGGAGCTCCAGCTGGCGCGCAGTGTTAAAATACACATTTGTCCCTGATGCAAGAAAAATGCAGTGCAAGCATAAAATTCAGAAAAAAAAAGACATGTAACATTGAGAATTAGGCAAAAAAAAAAAAGAGGGAGAGAGAGGGAGAGAGAGGGAGGAAGGGAGGGAGGAGGGAGAAACCAACACTCACTTTTCTCTCTGGCCAGTTGTACTTCTCAAAGACATCGTCGTACATTTCAGTCGCCCCGTCAGTCACCAGCATTATGGCCTGGCTGCACACGCTGCCACGTCCCGTCTGATTAAACTACAGAAAGATGGAAGACACATAAAGACGCACAAAAAGTAATGATATCTGTGTTGTTATTAACGTGTTAAAAACAAAAAAAAAACAAAAAAAAACTGAGCCAACAGCTACGTCTGTGCAGGTATCAGTCAATAAGATCGTATTTAAGTAAATGAACTTGAACGTCTGCATGTGGTTACACGTTTTTTTTTTGTTTTTTTTCTCTGATGCTAGAAGATTCACTGCAGTAATTAAGCGGTTTATTGACCTGTAACGTCTTAAACGTGGAGAGACACAGGAGTGTGCAGTGACACGATCACATGATAAATCCCGCTGAGCACACCTGCTCTTAAATCGGATCGACTGAATGCATCAGGAGGCCTTCACATGTATTCAAAAACCACAATCTCACATTTGTTTGCAATGTAATGTGAGACGTTATGCATACACCTGACAGCTCTTTCAAAGAACTGCAAGAAAATAAGAATTCAAGTATATAAATAGAGGGGATCATTAGGGAACTGATTAATCTAACCTGTGCAAACCACTGCAGACGCCGAAGTAAAGTGGTGTTCTTACTCTAATTTCTCTTTTTTAAAATGCAACAAAGATGTGCATTGTATTTTGTGATGGTAACAGATTTCAGTCTATTATTAGTATTGTATGCTGCTTGTGCACTCCTCTCATTCAGCTGACCAGGTCTTGATATAAAGGTCTCAGTGCTCATCAAGTGATTTGGCCAGTGATAGGCTGGATACTGACTTAATAACCTGGTCTGCGTAACAGCGGATTTTCAGCAGCAGGCAGCGCGGGGCTACCTGATTACCATATTCATTGCAGGGCTTTAATTAATCTGACAAACGCAGAGGTAAAAGCTGCACTCCCTCAGCTACGGCGGCTCCGCCAAAGCTCGCCTGAAAGCGGGGAGATAAAAGGAGTGTGGCGTGGCTTCTGGCCTTATCTCCTTTTGTGTTCCAATCAGCAACGTTATTAATCATTGACATTAATTAGAGCCATTAATCACGCTTCAGAATAGATGTGTCCGTGTTTGGAGGGCGGAACGGGGATTGCGCTGGAGCGTTTCGACGGGCGACACACCTCCCCAGCGCTCAAATGCATTTGACTAGGGCGCGCTACTTTTTTATGATTAGCTGCGAACACGCGGAGTGATGTAGTGGAACACTTGCTGTCAGTGGAAACAAATGTGGCTGGTAAAATGAAAGTTTTCTTTCTGTTCTGTTCAAGTGGAGCATTTGAATTAAATGAGAACAAAATTTATTTGTGATATCTGGGCACACAAAATAATTACATTTACGTAAAATGAATGGATAAATTAATTAATATTTTTTTGTATATAATTATAAGCGTAGAATAATACAATAATAATTTGGTTGAACTGCTTTATGATAGAGTAGGTCATTTGAGTGGAATATAGACTGAAAAGATTTACGTTGGAACAGCATTCCCATTAAACTGAACTTACATCACTCAGGATGGTGAAGGCTTCGGCCAGAGCTTCACCCAGGAGCCCGATCCCTTTGGCAAACAGCTTATCCAGATGTTCGCGGAAATGCTGACAGACAAGCACAAAAGTGGAAAAAGGAAAGCATTAATCGGATTAATCCATCCTGATATGGTCCACACACATTGGTTAGATTGAACAGGGACTCACGTCTTTATTTGTTCTGTCGGCCCGGATCAGCGTACCATTCAAACAAGGCTCCACGTAGTGGATCTCCTGATTATACTACAGGAAAATAAATGACATTTAATCAAAGATAAAAAGAGATAATTAAATAAGCACTCTTTGTTTTTCAAGGACGACTGAGCACCAGTTCTGACAGAAACATCTGAAAACCTCCCTATTAAAGTAACAGATAGAAACAAGCATGATGCTCGTTGACATATGAACAAGCAAATGAATCAGTTTAACTAAAACGTACTGCAATGATGTTGAAGAAGTCGTCATCTCCCAGTGTGTCTAATATGGAGGAAACAGTCTGCCTGGCGATGGTCAACCTCAGCCCCTTCATGCTTCCACTAACATCAACCAAGATCACAACATCCTTGGGAGACGTAGCTGCCTGGATGTACCTGTGACACAGAGTTAAAATACACTCTTTTTCTTCCTCAGACAAAAACAGTAAAGTGGGAAGAATGGAAGGAGAATTAATTTCCTCGCAAACTATATAATGTAGATTTCCAGAGGCTTACCACTTCCGATTTCTGCAGTCAAAACCAATGACACCGTGTTCATCTGGATGCCATTTAACCCCTGAAGAATCAAAGAGGAAGTAAAGTTAGAAGACAAATAAGACTTAACAATAGCAGCCCTTCTAGCAGCCCTTCACAGAGGGCAAACACAAGCCCACCGACACAGATGATGTTAGATCTCCCATCAATGTGTAGTAGTAGTAGTAGTGCACAACATGTTATTTTGCTTCATGTCCTGTATACATTTTAAATCAGAAAGAATCACCAGGTTCACTGTATGCTTCCAAGACAGTGGGTGCAACAATACTATTCTTTTCTGATCTTAAATAAATTGAGAGGTTTATTTTAGGTACTTATGGTTAGACTTCACAATGAACACTCTTAATATGTGCAACGTTACCACAACACAAGGTGTAAAAACTTCATAACCCAGTAACACCAGTCTGTGCAATATCTTACAATTTAATCGGTGCAATTTTTTTATCTATTTCATTATTTATCTTTATATGCTGCTCTTTTTATTCTTGTTTTTTTTCTGCCCTTTCTGTATGCTGTTGCAAACTGCAATTTCCCCATTGCGGGACAAATAAAGGTTTTTCTTATTCGTAGTACCTAAAAGTTAAGTTAAATGTGAAGTTAACTGTGAACCTGAGAATCAGTTCAGATTGAACTTTCTAGTCTGTCTCCGTTATCTCAAAAGCTACTAAGTTACTCTAGGTTTAAAGCCAACATGTCCCTGGAAAAGACCTAAATCAATAACACATCTCTCCTACAAGTATTGCTCCTGCATCTAAAGGGTGAGATCCTGCAGAGCTTCATCGTTGTCCAGAATGTATCGTCCAAAAACACAATATTGACCAAGCGCTCAAATGCATCTGACTAGGGTACGCTGTTACTTTTTTATGATTAGCTGTGAACACGCAGAGTGATGTAGTGGAACGCTTGCTGTCAGTGAAAACAAATGCGGCTGGTAAAATGAAAGTTTTCTTTCTGTTCTGTTCAAGTGGAGCATTTGAATTAAATGAGAACAAAATTTATTTGTGATATTCGGGAACACAAAGTAATTACATTTACATCAAACGAATGGATGAATGAATCTTTTTTGTATGTAATTCTCAAATTTACGCTTGTTTATCTGAATCAGGGACACAGTTGTTTTCTGGGAACCTGGGAATCGGTTCAGATTGCATTTTTCTAGTCTGTGTCCATTATCTCAGAAACTACTTTTAGCTAAGTTACCTTAAGTTTAAAATCAAACATGTCCCTGGAAAAGACCTAAATCAATAACAAATCTCTCCTACAAGTATTGCTCCTGTATCTAAAGAGTGAATTCCTGCAGAGCTCCATTGTTGTCCAGAATGTATTATCCAAAAACAAAACACTGACCCACAATGCTGCACACATTCCTTCATTATGATGAACACACTCACTGTGGTTCAGCTTAAGTCAGCACCTCATTCACCCTCTTGCGGAAAAACTCACTAGTGCACCAAATGTGGATTAATCAGTGGAAGCTGAAAACACTCACTATACTCTTTATTCTCTTCGCTTCTGTCCATGTAACATTTTTCTTTCAAATTGAAAATGGGCATTGCATGTACTTTAACAAAAAAAAGGTAAAAAGCAAAGGAAAGTTCTGTGGTTTTTCAATAACGAATACAGTTTTTCTCAGTGGCTGCCCTTACACACGACAACGAACCAGCCGCCTGTTTCTCATCTCTTCGACCGTCTAATAAAGTTGGTCGGATCTTGCAACCAAGGGCTGTTCCTTAGTGCGGCTGTAGACCAACACTGGCAAATTCTGATTAATTACAGTCTGTATATATGCATTCTCTCTGATGGTCTGTAAAATTACAACATTAGCCAAATTACCCCTTTAGTAATTCCAAATCATTTGTTCTGATCTGTTTTTTTCTGCACTGACAGCTCCCACGGGACAACCCTTTATCCTCCCTCTCTCTCTCTCTCAAACACACAGTAACCCTGACGCTAAACCCAAGTCTTAACCCTCATTCAGAGGAAGGTACTTGGAGCTCAAGAATACAGTGGGCTCCTGGTTTAAGTTTGCAATCACATGCAAATACACGAAGACAGATAAGCGTGACAGGACTCACCGGGGTACTGCCTGAAGAAACCTTTGGCGCTCCCAAAGTACTGCCAGATAAGTGTTGGATCTCTTTCGAAATTATCTACAAACACTTTATTGAGGGCCTCAGACCAGTAAACCCCGTTCACTATGTCAGGATCTGAGGAAATCAGAAGAGAAAGAGCGTGTGAGATAGGAGACAAGCGAATTACACGGTGATAACGGTAACCATCCTGGTCACCATTACAGGGTGCGTGGTTGACCTTTGTCCCTTATTGACCCCCTCTGAAGGAGACACAATGCTTGCGACTAAATCATCCCCTCCCCTCTTCCTGCTGGACGAGCCTCTCCTTTGTGGCGCGAACAGAGAGTTATGGGGAGTCCATTACAGCCGAACAAAAGCCACCCAGGCAACACACAGGGAGAGGTGACAACGAGAGGCGAGTGAGCAGCGACCATATGAGCAACATCTTTACAGAGCGCCCCGGCCGTTGCTTTCTCTTTATGTCCGGGCTGTTATCGATTCCCCAACTCCACTTCTCCCGGCCGGTGACACTGACACACCTTCAGCTGCCATTTGTCACTTTCACCGCTTACTTTGCTCACTCCCTCCCTCCTCCCCATTCATCAGCTTCCCGTAGGTAAATAACGCTCACATAATCCTGCCTCTCTGGCCGGACGCAGGAGCCCTCACCTTTGTTGTACATGTTGGTGGGCACCTGCACCACGCTGAGGCTGAGGTTGACCGAGAGGTTATTGAAATGGTCATTGGGCTCCAGGATGAACTCTCCTCCCAGCTCCACATTATTGCCATCCCCGTCCACTTCATTGATCAGCACAGCGTTGAAGTACTCATACTGAAAAAAGAAAGAGAGGAAACGCAGAAAATCAAGGCCGGAGACACACAATGAGCGACAGGAGACAGAGCAGAGGAAATCGAACTAGATCTATAGAAAAAATGGCAATGGAACGGCTTTGTTGAGACAAAATTCTTTAAATAAAAGTTATTTTCTGATTGTTTCACTGTAGTTACAAACTAAAGCGCAAACAGAAATGGAAAACTGTGCTGCTTCATTGTCTGATTTTTTTTTTGTGAGTGCGACCGATGCATCTTCTTGCTCTGTGTGCCCGCCGGCGCTCAATACTGAACTCAGTCAAACTGACACACAGCATCCCGCATCTCTTTAAACATTCGTGACACAGACAGACGGCAGTGAGAGCAGAAGATGGGCGTTTTAGCAGAGTTCCACCCTCTAACGCCTCTAACAGTTTCACACCCACTGCCCAGAGGCTGCAGCCGGAAAACTCAAATTAAAACAATGAAATGAGGAGAAAACTAGAAAACAGGAAGACTCTGGGAGAGGGGAAAGTCTCTGCAGATAAATACACCACCACATGCTTACAGTGGAGTCACTTCTGAGTGACGGTTGAGACGGAGTGCATTATTTTTTTAGCAAATTCTTGCATCTTGTACCTTTAACTGAAGACTACAGACAGAGCAGAAAAGCATTTTTAGCATGCTCAATTAGCTTTTCATTAGCTCAAAAACAACATAATAAAACCAGCAGACGTAGTAATATTTAACACACAAGTTCACATTTTAAAGGCCAATTTTAAGATAGAAAACTCAAAATACAAAACTCAGAGCCCAGTCCCTAATTAAACTGATAACGCTGAAAGGTACTATCACTGTCCATGCATCATTAGCTGTACAACTACCTATTTTCCAAACTTTTTTTTATTTTCTGCAAAATGGCCTCGGTATGCTTCCTCCAGAAATGTTCCTTTTTGAGCTGTGGCAGAGCGACGACAACACAAAGAGAGACTCGGGACTATGGATTTTTTCTTCTTCCTGATATAGCTGATCATAACACCAACTCTTCCACCGGATCTAAATTACAAAAGGATCACTTGGCAATCTGTAAGGGCAGCAGGAACATTTACAGCAAGCAAAAACTGTTTTAATAGAAACATAGCCATGTGACTTATTTCATGACAGCCCTGGAAAAAAAATGTTCTTAGACGAGGAGTCGTGTGTTTTTCCTCAGAGGTGTGAAATTATTGAATCCCGTGCTTAGGGGTGGCTGCAGCTCAGTAGGTAGAGCAGGTTGTCCATGAGCCTGAGGGTTAACAGTTTGATGCCTGGTATATGGACCAAGTGTCCTTGAGCAGGAAACTGAACTTGGCACTGCTGTGTGAATGCGTGTGCAAATTTGTGATGATGTGTCATGGTGACTGTAACGCTGTTTCTGTACAAATAGGTAGAAAAGTCCTGTATACATTAAATACAAGACCATTACTTAGGCTCCATATGCCCTCTGAGGGTTACAGACCAGCAGATCAGAACAAATGAAATCAAACAAGACAAAAAAAAAATAAAAAAAAGCAAACTGCGTAAAACGTTTAACTTGAGTAAAACATCTGTCTCTTTCAGTTTATTAAACTGTACGTAACAGATACCTGGTCTTACTGGTGTCTAAGAGGGCGCTGGACGTGCAAAGCGGACTTCGCCACTATGAGTAAAACGTCTAGGCTCCCTAAAGTGAAACCCAACAAGTTTGTCTGTTCTGTCCTTCACTGCCTGCTGCAGCAGAAGAAAGACTACCTCATCCCGCCTGAGCGGCCTCTCCGTGGCCTCTGGTCCTTATTGTCTGCACTGAGAGAGAAAGAGAGGGAGGGAGAGACGGAGGGAGAGATGGGTGATGGACTCTACAGCATCACTCTCGGGGGAGGCCGAGCGGGCATCACCATCAAGCAGCCCCTGACAGCTCATACCACGCCTGAGCAGCTCTCTGACGAGCTGCGGCGGGGCGGAGGGAAGCTGGGGGGGGGGGCAGGGGTGGAGGGGTGGTGGAGGGAGCTGTGGAGGGGGAGAAGTCGTCGGGGAGAGAAACGCGCACCCTCAGCAAAACTGAGTGCTGTAGAGGAGCACGTTAACCACCAGGGTTATTACTGTAGAGCAGGCCATGGGACACTGCGGCTCTCCGAGACGGCCCACTGACTCTTACACCACTGCAGTTAGCTGTAGGCCGTACTGCAGAGATCTGTCCTCCATTACACACTCTCAGGCCTTACTGTATAACCAGGCTCTGATAGCTGGAGATGGTGGGTCTCAGAAAGCTCTTCTCTGCCTCTTATTATAGCTACAGAATCAAAAACTAATTAGTTCTCAAGATTTTTCCTTCTGTGACGCAGTGCATCGGATTGTTCAAGGAGATGTGTTGATTAAAATGACAGAAGCATAAAAGCAAAACTCTGTTTAATTGAAGTGACATTATGCAGCAGCGTAATTTTACATGAGTGAAAAGACTTTTTTTTTTTTACAAAAGACATTTTGATTTGTCACAGTAGGAAAGCAGATGTGTCTTAATGACGGCTGAGGGGAGGGAGGTCCTGCTTTTGTTCCTCCTGGTTCACGGTCACGGCTTACTGGGATACTTAATGGAGCTGAGCCATCATTAATACAACCTGAGCATTAATGACAAGTCAAATTGTCTGCCATCAAATGAGAGAAATGAAATCACATCTTTTATGCTGATCAGAAACCCCATTTTCATTACGACACTGAGGCGAATCAGAAATAAAGAAAAGAAACATATGGATGCAGAGCAAGTTTTAGCACCTGCTGCACAGTAAAATGATTTAGGAGCAAAGTATTTGAATATTTTGAGGCATAAACAAAAAAGAAATAACATTAGGCCTTTAGAATGAGATGGTAAATGAATGTTTTTTACGACTGCTGCTGCTGTGTATTCTCAATTATGTCCAAAACAAAGATCTCATGAGCAACTTTAAAACACTTTACGCCCGGCAGAAGAAACTCCAAAGTAAACCAAGTCTCGCCTGCACCGTCGGACCCGATCTGCACACCCTTGAACCGCAGGTCACTGCAAAACACCCTCACCGTCCTGACGCGAGGCAGCCGAGATAAGAGCAGCCAGCTTATCTGGCTGCGGTCAGTGAAATGGCGCGTGAAAAATGTGTGGTGTCAGAGGAGGCGAGGTTGGCTAAATGATGCCAGGAGGAGCTGTATCATGACATCACATCATTATCGCAGGTGGATATTGAATTCCTCATATTATTATTATTATTACTATTTTTTTTTTTTTTATGGCGTGCTAGATGAAATGCCTGAGTGACAGACCTGCATTGTAGACCAGTAGCTTTCAGTTTATTGGATGAAAAGGATGTGCAGCAGTTTAAATGGAAGATTTTTTTTTTGTGTGTGTGTAATTTAAAAATCAACATACAGTTTATGTTAAAAATTAAGAGGAACAGGGCAGCTATGATATGATGATGAAAATATGAAGAATTTAAAAAATACTGATAGGTCTATTTTTGCAGATATTTAATGCCTTTTTTCTTTTTTTTAGTTTACTACTTTAAAAAAATAAGGATTTTAAAGACTTATCTGGAGAATATGATAACCACATACAGTCTCTGTGAACAGTGTGCGTCCAGTCACATATTAGAAGAAATAAGCAACTGAACATTACTGCGTAAAAGAATTACGGTCAAGAACACCAATGTCTCTCGGGTAATATTTCATCAGTCGTCTTTGTTTAAAGCTGCCATACATGTTGTGTGAAACAAGGCGACTGGACGTATTCAGATGATGTAAATGCTTCTATTAACTATAAAGTGCGGCCGTTATTTCAGTGTTTTGTTGCTCGACTGGGTTTCCAATCTAGAGCCATGAAAGTGAAACAATGCGCCACGCAAAAGAGTTTCATTTATCTTTGTCCACTGGACAGAGAGAGAGAGAGAGAAAGAGAGAGGGGGAGAGAGAGAGAGAGAGAGAGAGAGGG
>JASGAT010381381.1:0-27133 GCA_030220025.1 Chelon auratus
GGGAGAGAGAAACGATTACCTGTCAGTCAGCCTCTCTCCTCTGATCAGACTGACAGACGAATCCATGCATATAAATGTGTCTTTCAATTACCCACAGACAGCACCAGGAGGGTACACCGAGAATGCTTGGAAAATGGGAAATGGCGAAAGGTGGAGAACTCCTCTGAGGCCTGGAGGGATGACTCAGAGTGTCGGGAGGACCATTACTTTAAAGACAAGGTGAGGAGGACAGTTCAGATCTTGTTAAGCGTTAGAGTTCAAAGCCTTTTGTCTAAGACTTATATTTCAACAAAAGGCTTTAGGGATTTCTTTTTCTTGACACCGCTTTATTAGAAACAACTGAATTTGATGTGTGTGGTTGTGTTTGTCCAGGAGGACGAAATGCTTCGCCAGACAGCCCTCAGACTCATCTCTGTTATCGGTTATTCACTGTCCATGTTCTCCCTCACACTGGCCACTCTTCTGATGGGCATGCTGAGGTCAGTTGCACAGAGGAAATGTCAAGATGCTTTACAGACACAAAGCTAATAATATGCAATACAGAAATAGCCCACAGATACGTATGTATGTAGCAAGAGAGAAGAAAATAGTCCCCCAACAGCCTAGGCCTATAACAGCATAACTAAGCTATGGTTCAGGGTCACATGAGCCAGCCCTAACTAAAATATTTATTCTAATGAAAAAGTTTTAACCCTGACTTTAAAAGTATAGAGGGTACCTGCCTCCCAAACCCAAACATGGTAACATGATAACATTGGTAGTGTATTCCTCTGGTTATACTCTCCTCCTAATACATGTTAGTCTATCCAGACAGGAGGTCTATCCACTATTAAAGGAATCACAACAAGCTGAATATATCAAACATACCAACAAATTTAATCTTAAAAACGGCATACGGGTTTCACATGTCTTTGTTTTGGGATGTGAGCAATTTTTCAGTTTTTCTCTAATTCTGTTGATTATTGTTCGATTAGGTGGACTTCCTTCCCCACAAAGAATCGTTTAAGATAGGTTTCATTATTTTTTACTGTCACAATGAGGGTTGTATTAGTTATTCATATAAATAATACATCAGGCATGGGACACATTTACTAGCCTTAACTGCACTGATGTTATACAGGCCTAAGGACGTGGAGATGGCCCACTATAAAGAGATATTTACAAGACTATGAGATGATCCATCATTATTAATGATATCATAAACCACCAGGAAGCATTTTCATGTGGATATATGCGCCTTGATCGTTTTTCATTTCTCTTGTGTTGTGACATGTGTCCGCAGTAATGATTTTAGAGCTGCACAGGATGTACGGATCAATAGTTTCTTCAGATTGCTCCTGTATCTGCTTACCAGGAAGCTCCACTGCACCAGGAACTACATCCACATGAATCTGTTTGTGTCATTCATCCTGAGAGCGGTGGCCGTCATTTCTAAAGAGCTAATTCTGTACATCATGTACTCCAACCTACCCAAGGACAACCCTGGATGGAACTCCTACTCCAGCTCGGCGGTACACACAGATTACTCACTGTTTCTCATTGTGTGGTAGATGCGGCCACTCGATATGAGTTCTAAACTAATCCACCTGATGCGTACCCTTCAACAGATTGCGCTGATGTGCAAATTCTCCAAAGTGTGCATGGAGTACTTCGTGGCCTGTAACTACTTCTGGCTCTTGGTGGAGGCCATCTTCCTTCACACCCTGCTCTTCACCGCTGTGTTGACCAAGAGACGTCTGCTGAAGAAATACATGCTGCTAGGATGGGGTAAATCACAGATGTGCTGTTTGTGTGTGCGCATGCCTTTGTATTGGGAAACTGCCTGGTGAGCCAAGTCTTAGATTTATTCAGATAACAGTGGTAAAGTTGTTCAGGGGCCAAAAGGCAAAAGCTTCTTGTTTGGCTCTTAGTTCTCTTTTGATTAGTTGTCTGTTTACAGGAATATGTGTATCATGTGTTTGATACTGCAGGCCCACCCCAGTTGTTAATGAAATGTATTTGTTTGATCATAAGTAATGACTCACAGTGAGTCTTAGGCTTTTGGTGCCTTAGTGACTTGAGTCCCTGGGCAGTTGCCAGCTTGGCCTTGTTGGTGATACAACCTTGGTCCGGAATGGTGAGGAATAAAAGAAAAAAAAAATCAAAGTCAAGTGGAATTTTGAGCTTTTACACACCAGCTGACTGTGGTAGAATATGGTGGCTGTACTCAGATAAGAAGTAGGACTAACTAAATTCCACTGAAATTGACTAGCTTTTCTACAAATTACATTGAGAGAATATTCCAAGATAGTGGTATGGACATCATCTGGATAATATCATCTGGTCCATGGGTCTTTACATTTACACCTGCTATTAAACATGGTATGAATACGCAGATATTGGACTCAAGATGCAATAAGGAGATTACAGTTTACAGTGATAAACTTTCAAAAACATAGTTGAAATGTATGAAAAGAAAGGGGAAACAAACGTCTAAAATGTGCACCTTTGTTAACAAATCATGGTTGTGTTGCAAGAATGGGCTGCAAAATGACCTTGCTGGGCTAACTCTGGCTCATTTGCAGCTCATGTCGATCAATGAAAACTGAATGAAACTATAAATCAGAAGAAAATTAATTTAAAAAAAAAAGTTAGAGTGAGGACTGGCTAGCTCACGTGATGCATGGCTGGAGGGCGAGGTGGCGCTCTCTGATCCCAATGGGCTCTCTAAACCCAGATAGATCGAGATGCCAGAACGGATTAGATCACTTTAATCAACTTACAATTTCAGATGATCTATTGTTCTGAAAAGGTACAACTAGCTGCTCATAACTCATGCTCTTGATACTTTTCAGGAACTCCTGTCTTGTTTGTAACCCCATGGACAGTGGTCAAGATTTTATATGAAAACACAGAGTAAGTGTCTGAACACATGCTTGACATTAAATTGATTAAATTACTAAAATGTTCTTTGTTGGTTTCTTGACTTGAAAGCATTTTCTTTTTATTCCCAAGATGCTGGTCCATAGTGAACAGATGGTTCTGGTGGATAATAAGGGGCCCGATTACTTTATCGGTGCTGGTGAGTTTTCTGAACCGGTGCATGAACACATTTTTAAGAAGCGTAGCGCAGTCACATTAGTTACAGATGCATCATGTTGCTCCTGTGGGGCCAAATTAATTTGCTCTGATTTCATGCTGTTTTTAATGGTTCCTGTCTTGTGCGGCCATGTGATATTGAAGCAGCTCCAGTCACAAGAACTGTTTTCACACTGAAACAGAAACATTTTCAGATGCACTCTTCCCTGTAAATTTTGTGTTGTTATCATATTCCTTTCATACTTACCCTTTAAATCTACCATGGTTGTACCTTGCAGGTCATTTTCTTCATATTCATCAAGATTCTGATGCTGCTGTTGTCCAAGTTGAAGGCAGATCAGGTGAAATTCACCGACTACAGATACAGGTACTTAAGCTTCCCGCTTCCAAATGTCAGGAAACAAGTTTGACCTTGAGATCTACTTCTAGTCGTGTCTTTATAAAGTAGTTTCCTGACTGAGCATTTGAATGTTAATCACGTACCATACAGCCCAAATTCAAATGTCACCCCCATAAGCTGGGACCATAAATGTCACCACGGGAGGGAAGCTCATGCATACATTCATAAAACTTGCCCATGTCATGTACTTTGTCCTTTTCTGTCCTCTACTCATTAACAATAGCAAACACTGCTGTTTCTTTTTGTCCATCTTCAGTTTGGCCAGGGCGACGCTGGTGCTGATTCCTCTGCTGGGAATCCATGAGGTGGTCTTCACTGTGCTGATAGACGAATGCGTGGAGGGCAGCAGTCGCTACGCGAAGAACTTTGTCAACCTCACCCTCAGCTCGTTTCAGGTAACAGCAGTAATGCTAATTAATTTGAATTCTTTTTTTTTTCCTTCCGAAACCAAATCACAACTCTAATCACCATGTGTGATCATTTTAGGGATTCTTGGTTGCTGTGCTATACTGTTTCGCTAATGGAGAGGTAAGTTTTTTTTTGTTATTGTGCCAAGAATACAGTATGTATGTATAAAGTGCATAGTATGGTTTGAAAATTTGGCAGCTCATTGTTTGATTGACCACAACTTTATTCTTTCGTACACTTCCTGTCCAGCACAAGATGGAAAACAGTAAAGACTAAAGGAGTCATAAAGATAAATCTCTAAACCTTTTACTATCCAAAGTGCACAACATCAGTAGCTAGCTGTTTACAATTTTGTGTGCAGGGCTAAAAGGAGATTGGACTTCCTAATTGTAGTCAGTTAATTAACATAGCATTTGACCACATCTCATTTTCTAATATGATTATTGCAGTTATACACTTGGATGTTGCAGCATACAAGATGTACCTGAATGCAGCATGTGTCAGTTAATTTTGTCACACAGTTGCACGCATGATTCAAGATAAATGTTTTTTAATTCCTTTACTGGCAGCAAGTGACATTTAAAAAAAATAAAAAACAGCACAATTCCAATTGTAATTGTACAAAAAAACACAGGTCAAAGTACATATACACCTATTGACATGCTGTAGTATAACTGGGTACTCCTGTCTTTATTTAGGTCCAAGCTGAACTGAAAAAGCGCTGGCAGCTTTTCTTGTTCACCAACCACTTCAAAGTCAGAACCTGTTTTCAGGGGGCGCCCCTAAAGCACCTATGGAAGTGTACTCGAGGGTGCCGTCCGCAGGGCTCCCAACAGAGCGACTCTTATGACGAGGGTGGCACGTCCACGACACACCCCCACCTGCTTCAGGTGGCTGTGCATGGAGGACGCGGGGAGCTGAGACAAGGGGAGGTGAAAGGTCAGGGCCTGAACGGCTGTGAAACAGCAGGACTGGACTTTCTCACCAGGAAGAGTCTTTCCAGCAGCGATGGCGAGATGACGCTTGGGGAGACCATGGAGGAGATCCTGGAGGAGAGCCAGTTCTGATTCCAGTTAGCCTCTTGGAACGATCTAAGATGCACGAGTACATACTGTATGTATGATCTCTATATGCTATGACTACACCCGGGAAGTCATTCAGCGACACATTCGTCCAAGACTGGATTATCAACCAGGACATGGGGGTCATGGTTTCAAGGCCATGCACAGTGTCATCAATCTCCAAGTCTGCGGGGACTGCAAGAGGTTTGGTGACATGGTGACGTTTAACACTGCATTATGGTGAAGTGCTTCAGATGGAGAGCTAACATGCGAGTGTGCCATTTGCTACCCATTTCTGCTCAATAAAGTGTCATTATCAAGCTAGCTATCTTACAAATTGCGTTCAGCATGCTCATTACCCTGGTCAGTATGTGAACTATCATTTCCTGTCTTCTAGCTTTCTAAAAGCAATGACTTTCTTGAGTTTGTGCTGCAGCTCAAGTCTGGGAGCCAGACCAACTTCCCCACCCAATAACTTTTTGTGGTGGAAAGTCAGTCTGGAGTCTCTCCTTTGGGAAGTGATAATGCTCTGGCAAAGATCTGTCAGGCCAGTCATATTGTTTGGGTGGGCGTTATGTGGCTAAGGACAGAAGAGTAACAGTGTTAGACGTCTGAGCTTCCATTGGAGAAGCAAGGTGTTCTTTTAAATGATGGACAGCCACAGCATTGGTTGTGAATGCCATAATTGCTTGATGTCACATACCTCGTTGCTTTGATTGGTTGTAGACCTATCCAGTTAAGTAGAGAGGTGTTTTTCTTTTCTGTATCTGTTGAAACATGGGCCATAATGACATCCCAGTGACTATGCTAGGTAACTTCAGCTCAACATAAAGTGGATCATGCAGCAGGCCATTGGAGGTTGTCAATTTTGAACTTTGAATCTTCCCTCTGATGGAAAGTAGAAAAGTTTGATTTGATAGGGTGGGCTGAAAAGTGTTTTTTAATATAGAAAAAATGTACAACTTCATTACATAGATTTTTTAGGTGCGTTAGCAGCATGAGATCATCATCCTAAATATGCCATTTAAGTGCATATTTATGAGGTTGTGTATGGGAACTTGGAGACAATGTCGCCATGGTATGGAGAGGGGAGTCAATCAGAGCCATTCTATTTTCCTGGGGCCCAGCAGGTTTCTTTGGCGAAATATCTTTCCCTTTGAAGTCATCATGCAAGGTACACTGTGCACTGGGATTACTTTTGGAATACTTTCCTGGGACTGTCAGGGACTTTCAGAGAGGTTACCACTAGAATGTGGTGTCACCAGCTGTCACCAGAATGTATTTGACAACTTTTTGTACAAATGAAAAGAAAGAAAGAAAACGTTTACTGCAGATTTATCAAAGAATAAGACTTAAAAGAAAAACTTTCACTGTAAATGGTTAAAAATTTCTTACATATACAATTGCAGTCTGTAACAAGTGTCATGTAATTATAGTATTAATATTCAATACATTACACTCAGTTGCAGGTATATAACGTGCAAATTTGGTATTTGTACACACACTGTAACTATCATGCTATACAAGTTCAACAACAGTGTTAAGCATTTGTCCTAGATTCATGTTTTATTTACTGTGTAAAATAGACCATCTCACTACGTCAGGCCAGTTCTAAATATCCATATGGCACAACATCTGGATTAAAATGTGCATATAAATACAATGTATTTGTTGTCTGAATGTGAATAATCCTGAATGCAAAGGCAGCAAGCTCTATACAGACTTTGTATGTTTTCTATTCTTGTGAAGCTTAAAGTGTATCAAAGGCATTGTTGTACAGGAAAAACTATCACATGATTTGAACATGTAGTCTCACAACAATGTACGTGCACTAATAAAACAACCGTCAAACTGTCATGAATTGATTGACTTCTTCTCCCTCCCCAATATCTGGGTCTCGGTCTGACGCTCCGCGAACAACTGCAAAGAAACTACTGACAATTACAAAGTTGAAAAAATAAAATAAAATAAATAAATAATTGAGATGCAAAGCTGACAACTAAGGTAAGGAAAATGGCACAGAGAGACAAAAAAAGACTTTTCAGAATTCAAACTGACTACATGGGGGGGATGGACCTGTAAAGTTTCTTAAGGACATTTCACAACTTATCCAAGTATCTTTTTCATTTATAAAGTACTGGTGTCAAGAATTTGGGGTTTAAATGGGAACATCTGTGTTAAGTCCCCATCAGTCATTTAAAAACCCTACAAGTCCCGTTGTCCTTTGTTCTGTTTTATCAACTTTCTTTTTTCCCTCTTTCTTTTCTTTTTCGATATACCATGACCTGGATAACTGTGGACCTTCACAGACTCACTACACTGCATGCTGTGACTTCCAGTCGTTTAGCCCGAGGGCCTTGGATGCGTATCTGGGACATGTGACTTGTATTTACGCCCTGATTGGAGCCAATCAGCGGGCAGCGTGACTCACGGGGGCTGGAGCTTTGGCAGCGGACTATTTCATCCCCTCTGATTCCGGTCTCTCAGCAGATTATTCCTCGCCTCCTGCGAAACTTTCTCACCTTAAGGCTTTAACTTGCTGGCCATGGCCGGATCTTCTATGAGCGACAGCGCTGCGGAGCGCATCGGATACATCACCCGAGTCCAGAGCTTCAGCGCCTGTCACCGACTCCACAGGTACCTCCTCTCCACCCACTTGTTACATATTCACAACACAAGTGCGTTTATTTCTGAATATCCGTTTGAATCACTGGTAATCGTGTACGCCGAATTAAACTAACAATCAGCTGACACTATGGGTTTGCAGTGGACATTGTGCTGCTGTCATTTTTATAATAATGCCAGTGGAAGAAATCAAAACCGAGCGTATATTGCACAGAGGCTGGCGCTGCTCAGAGGAGCGCTGATCGTCGGAGCAGGAAACGCAATTTATCCAATACTGAGCACAAAGGGAGCTGTGGAGATGTTACTCACATGTGGCCCTGTTCTATATATATTATTCCAGTTAAACCTGTGGAGTTAGCCTCATTCTGGTGGGATTTGTAGTTTTCCTTTTGATTCGCTTATGCTGCCTTCACGTGCAGAGGCAGCAGTTGTAAAAATGAGCTGTTCAAATAAAGGTTACATAAAACTCAATTATTCATTACTCTGCTTACTCATTTAGTTGACAGAGTAGTCAAGTAGACTGGTAGTTTTAGTTTTAAACTTTTGAATAGCATCAGTTAATGCCATGCTAGTCATTTGTTTGTCCATACGGACAAAACCTGGAATTTTTTTGTAATAGCAGAGCATAAAGATGAAATAGCATTAATCCAAAAAAAAAGCTCATTATTTAATGTTCACTATTTTATCCTAGTAGCACGAATTAGCACTTTGCTAGCTAATCTTACAACTAAAAGCAGCCGTTAACAGAAAGCAGCTTCACTGTTAATACATTAAGATTTATTTGTACATATTTTTTGTGTTGTTCTATTTTTTATGATTTTGTGTCAAAAGAAACATTCTGTAATAAACCACATGCCGCGATAATGGTGACAGGGCACAAAATTGTTACATAAGTTTCTTTGAACAAGCTATAGTGCTAATGTACTACAATTATTTAAATATTTCCTAATTGTAGTCAATTAATTAACTTTGCATTTGACCACATCTCATTTTCTTACATGGTTATTGCAGTTATACACTTGGATGTTGCAGTGTACAAGATGTACCTGAATGTAGCATGCGTCAGTAAACCCATGGCACATTTTCTTTGTTGACTTGTAAAAACCTTCGGCCAAAAACCACCTGGCACGGACAAAAACACAATCCCTGTTCCCTTTGATCTTTTTCAGCATTCACTTAAGTGATGAGGAGAATAAAAAAGTCTATGGAAAGTGCAACAACCCCAACGGTCACGGACACAACTACAAAGGTTTGTCATGCACTTCCATATACCCCTATACCCTTTATTATCATAAATACTGTTCTGCCAATTTTTTCCCTGACCAATTGTTCATTTTGTGCTTGCGTTTCTCTCCACAGTGGAGGTAACAGTGCGTGGAAAGGTGAGTATCTGACAGTCATTTCCATTAAGATCATAAATACAATAGAAACCTTTGTTATCGATAATTTGATTTGCTGTTTTAGTCTTGAAGACATAACAGGCACATATGTAAACCTTGTATATATGCTTGCAGATTGATCGTCTAAATGGCATGGTCATGAACCTGACAGACTTGAAGCAGTGTATTGAGGTAAGATTATCTTAACCTCACTGTATTTTTTTTTTTTTAAATTGGAATTTAACTTAGCTTTCTACGTTTAAATAAAACTGCAGTTACTGCCACATGAATGCAAGAAAAGATGGCTGCTTTATTTTTACCCCAAGAAGTGATGAAAATTTTAATGTGCAAACCCTCCTCTAGATGGAGCTTATTTTGCATCGAGTTTGTTTAGTGAAGGTTAAATTGGAACGAATTCAGTGTTGCTATATCTCTAGTTTGTTTTAACACAAAACAGTGTGCTGTTACTTGGTTGGCATTCAACATCTATACAAACCTTCCCTCATTAAACAAGCATTGCTGGGAATCACATAAACTCACGCGGCAGCAGAGCTTGATGAAAAGTTCAGTTTAATGTGACTTACGATGAAGGTAACAAAAAGCACCGCAGAGTGAAGCAGGGCAATCCAAAAACCAAAAAGTAGTCAAAACAGAACAACAGAACAAAGAAACACATGAACTCACAATGACAAATATAGGGAAAACACAAACTGACAAAGAGAGAGGCAGGACCAGGTGAGACCAGGCAAACAAAGACAGGGAGTACAGTTAACTAAAAGACACATGGCAAGGCACAATTTCAAAATAAAATGGGAAGTAAGAACACCAAACATGATGACATAAAAAGTCCAAAACCCAATATCCTGAACTTAAAAGGAAGGATTCGAAAGTCAATATCTATATCTATATGTTGTTTTAAAATGGTTTTAAATCTTAATGTTGCAATCCATTTATGTTGATCACAGTTTGAAAAGGTTCTGTGCTTTGCAGCTCCTTAGCTAGGAACCTATTTTCAGCAACTTTTTTGTGATATGTATGGTTTCCTCATTCAACTTGACTGAAGTGGCACCCCTCCCCTTCCCCCCTTGCAGGAAGTCATCATGGTTCCCCTGGACCATAAAAACCTTGATAAGGACGTCCCTTACTTTGCCAGTGTTGTCAGGTGTGTACCCCTCCAAACTGCTTTTGCAGCACTGTCTACAGACTAAGCTCACAATTGTGTTTACGAAAACCCTCTTCTCTTTCTCCCCTACCCATTAGCACTACAGAGAACCTGGCTGTTTATATCTGGGACAACATGGTGAAGATGCTCCCTCCCAACCTGCTCTATGAGATTAAGATTCATGAGACAGATAAGAACATTGTTGTATATCGAGGAGAGTAGCCGTCTGAGTGTTGATGTAATGTTTGGTTTAGTAACCCTGAAAGTGCCATTAAGTCCAGTTTATTTAAGTGCACTGTTTGCTTGCAGATGACTGCAGGCTCCAGTTAGTTTGGATGGTAGTTTTAGTTTTGTATACCAAAGATTGTGAAGCAAATCCAAATGCTCAGTATTCTTTTAGGATTTCTATTCCTGTAAATGTACAAAAATGTATTTACACCAGTGATCAACCTTATGGTATATGACCCCTTAAAATGAAGCAGTGGGCGTCAAGGAAAGGATGTGAAAATAAAATTCAAAATGAAATTATTTAAATGTAGAGATGCTCTGGACAAATAATGTCACTCAAAATCAGAGTCATGGGTTTAGACTCTGTGTCTATGTTTACACAAGAGAGGGGTGGAATGGACTTGAGGTTCACCAGTAATGGAGAGGAGACATACATGTTGAACAAGTAAATAATAAACCTGCAGACGTATATAGTCATAGAATGCAGAGTGCACATGTATGTGAATCAACTAAAAAATTAATACAGTTTGTGTGTAATGGTAGCCCAGGCTGAATTGTTTTATTCATTTTAAAGGATGAAATTTAAATTAAAACATTTTTTAAGTACATCTGTAAAGGGGTAGCGGCCCAAATGTTAGGAAACCCCGGTTTCAGGCCTTCACTGGATGCCAGAGCTTTTGAAAACTTTGTGTCCGATCACATATTCGATTGTTAGCACATCAGTTCCATATGGTATCTTTAAGCCATTTTAAGGTCAGTGTTAGCAGTACTGTGGTAAAATGCTGAGATTGCAGTCAGTCACACACTACATACCCCTGCATCTGCTGTGAGATAGACAGTGTGAATCCTGTCAGAAACAAGGATACAGCTTCACACCCAGACTTCACCAGTGTCCCGTGGCCACAGAAATACTGACACCTACTGGTTGTTCATCTCTCTACTTGTTAAGTCAGACTTGTGAATTCGTTTCTTACAATAAAGGCAAACTTTTTTGAAGCTGCAAATGATTTATTTATTCTGCTTTTGCAAGTTAGACTCCATGTCAGGGGTTTGACTTAACTGTCTATAACACAAGCTCATTCATTTAGTGCCTATTGTCTATTGTTACGATCTTCAGATAGCTGTAGATACATACAATTTTGGCACATTGTACAACCTCCACTATAAGCTGAAAGTTTAACCTGATTTTAATTTTGAGGCTCGTCTGTGGGTTATCAAAAACAAAGTATGCACAACAAACAGCTGTCCATGTCTCTGATACAGTGGTAGAGATCCATTACAGATAGCAGCTGTTAGACTATTCTATTGTGCCCCAAATGATCTTTGTGTTTATTTGAATACTATGTGAGACACATTTTAATGCCAGGTGTGACCATGGTTACTAGGAGCTGGCCACATATGACCAAATTTCCTGGGTTGAATTGGGGCTGAAGACTGAAACGAGTGCTAATATAAGAATCCTTTACACTGGTTAATTACTTTAATTCTAATTACTTTTCCTAAAAAATAGCCCGTCACCGCTCATCCAAGTAGCATATCTTCTTTTATTGAGGGTAGTGCATGGCTCGGCAATACACTATCAAAATTGTTTTTAATAATGGACAAACCCACTCAGAAACTAATTATGAACAACCTTAACCATTGATAGTGTTATCAGTTGTAACTTGTTTTATATTCTAATGCCGTGTTCACACTGGTTTGCACTGGCAGGGAAAAAGAAAAAAGGTTAAAAAAAAGTCATAATCTGATATCTAATGTCCATATTTGACACATTTATCACCCCTGAACTGCAATAAGATCTTTTGAAGGCTACGGCGGCCATATTTCTTGGCTTTCCCTACCTTAGATTCACTGCAAAAAATGGTTCCACAGGGTTGTCATGGCAGTGCCCTATAAACTAATGTTGTAGTTTGTTTCTTAATGCTTCTGTTTCTACATTCATTATAATTTAATGGGATATTTTACTGTCATTGTGCACTCTAATATAATTTTGTGTGGTGTTTTACAGTATTTTGGTGTGGCCCCAAATACAACACATGGTTTGTATTTGGTTATAAGGCATTTGGACCATTTAGTTACCAAAATGTGCTGCTTTGAGCCATTACAACCATTAGAGGGCGACATATCACTTCTGGGAAAGTGTTCTCCAGCTGCCTACAGTCTATGCTCTAGCTACAACATAATTCCATAAATAAACAGATGTGTTCACCCTGAGTTGAGCTAATAAGGTCAGAACATTTGAGGTAGCAACACTGGCAGTGTTTAATTCCTATTTTTCATCAGCATCTTCCACGTTTCCCAGCTGTTTCCACACAGACATATTCCATCCTGGACAAACAGAACCATGTGATTTATGGAGATAATTCTCATGTAAAGCTGCTGTAACAGCAGGCAGCTACTCTATGTTCCTGACACAGGATAACACGCAATCTGAATTATTATGCAGAGCTCTAGCACACTCGGCTGCTGTGGGATTTGGAAAACAGCAGCGACAAATCACAATTTCAAATACAGCTTATCATGACGTTGCCGTATACGCGGGCAAAGGCCATTGCTCATTCTTAGAATACATGAATGGTTCTTTCGCTTTTTAATATTTGTCACATTCCACTCAAATGTGTTGTCAACTCATGCGGTGGTTTGGCATTTTGGGAAATACATACTGAATTTCTTGCGTAGACCTTTCTCGCGCAATGGCACCTGGGATAGACTCCAACCCCCCTGTGACCAGCGGTTACAGAAGATGATGATAAAACTAAAAAGTAACAAGACAACATTGAAAACTATGCTTATGTTAGTGTGCTAACATGATCACAAAGACAGTGATGATGGCACGTGAGTTACCATGTTCACATATTTATTTAAGCGTGTTGGCCTGCTGGGGAAAACATTGTTAATATCTCTCAGGTTTGGCATAATACATTATGTTTCGCGACCAAATTTTAGTCTGTGTGCTAAGCTGAACTAAGCTAACAGGTGCTGTATGTGGTCTCATATTCTTCAGGCAAGCATGAGACTGTCAATCTTCTCATCAAACTCTCTCACTTTCAAATATGTCAGCCTCCTTCTTCAACCACACCGTTTGAGACCTGCCTCCTTGCCTCGTAGGCTGTGCTGTGATCACTTTACCGCCTTTGTGACCACAACATGTGTGAAATGTCACGGGGATGCACAACCACGGTTGATAACGAGGGGGTCCTCCTTCTTTTTTTGTGTGCCAGAGTTGTAATCTTTATGTCAAGATTCAGCTGCCAACTCCAACCTTTAATTAATCAAATTCCATAAACATGTGTCATGCACAGGCAGACTACCTGCCACGAACAAGCTGGCACAAGACGATGAGAGCAGAGGTGCCGCCTCTTGACTCTGACTCCAGATCGGAATCAGCAATGTTTATTTCTTCAGGTCTTCTTTGTTTTCCAGTAATGTGTATCTGATCCCGGATCGGTAAGAATGCCAGTGGTGTAGAGGATCTTCGTAAAGCAGCAGGTAGATACGCAACAAATCAACCTATAATTACACTGTGATAGAAGGCAGCTGGATTACTGCAATTAACAGGTAAAAGCCAGCAATTATCCTGCTGCTTTGAGGAAAAGTGTTTTTCACTGCACTGTGTGATCCTGAATCAAGTTTTGGTTTTATGTTCTGTCAGGAGCAAATTTGCACTTTAGTGTTTTGTGAATTTAGCTAATAGCAAAGCAGAAGGGTCAGGTTGCATACCCAAATATACCCAAGGGTACACTACATGTTTTGCATAGTTTGCATGTTTTGTCAATTTTATGTTTTATTTTTTGAGGATTCAGACTCATTTTCTATTTTTTACAATCACCTCACTGCATCTCTAAAACCACAGGTGGCTTTTTGTGAGACACATGGCACTGTGCCAAGGTAAATTCCGAACAGAGATAAGCTCTTCAAGAACGCAATTGCTCTCAAATCTGAAAAGCTCTCACAGAAACAAGTGCTCTTCAGAAGGTTTTTGGAAAGAATGGTGTGATTGATATTAGCTCTTTCCTTTGGTCATTAGTTGTTGGGGAGCTACGGGTTGGTTTGGAAGAAGAAGCCTGGGAAACTGTCAGCACTTTTCCATTTCACTTCTTAAGTACACCATTTTTCTCCCCCGGCACTGACGTGTATAATATTTAAAGAGAAGCTGAGTGTCTGGTCGGAGAAGACAAAGCATGTCGCCAGCAAATCTTTTGAAAGATGTCAGCAGAAAGTTATTTTTTCAAGTTATTTAAAACTGATTTAATGCTGCAGTAAATTATTTCAATTTTGTTATGGTAGACATGTTGCAAACTGCATGCCTGTCAGTAAAAGTTTCTTAAATTCCAAACGTTTGGTAAAACTAAACCTTTTTTAAAACTAAACTAGTTAAAAAAATAGTTTAAAGCTGCACATATTGCTCTGCTGACCACTTGGGGGCAGCACTCCACAATGAGTTATAACTGACACTGATTTTTTCATATTACAGAATTGCAATGTTGATATGTAACGCGTTTGCAAGAAACTGTCTGTTTACACATCCGGAAGACAAAAGACGTAAACAAGCGAACAGCCATAAACAGCCACGTTGCTAACTTTGTTTTCTCTGTTATGGGAGGCAGGAGAAAGACTTCCCAGTGACTGCTAGAAATAAGTTTGAAGAATTGAGCATTTGTGAGTTTAACAACCAAAACAATGAATTAGAACAGGCTGAAAAACAGTGGCAGACTTGGATGATCACCTTCCTAGCCACGCAGCTGAGAATAGCTCTTCAGTTAGGGTTAGGGTTACTTTATTTCATGCAGGCGCAGAACGTACATGCCAGCCGGCCATTGGCTGTAGCCTTTGCGGTGTGTTCAAGTGCAACTTTCTGGTCCAGATACAGGCAAGTTGAGGTGACATCACAGTTGGCCTGAGTTGGCAGTAATTCTTTCATGTTGGTTTGGTGTGTCTGTACCTTAAGTGTTAAAATCATCTGATCACAGGCTCAGACTGATAAGAGTGAGGTCAGGCAACAAAAAAATAAGATGAAAGATGCTAAACAGTTAATTATGGTTCAGGTTTGTCATTATAAGCAACACTGTCTCTAAATTAACTGGTGAATTGGTGGTCCAAACAGAAATGTAAGTTATGGCCCTCTGGGTACTGTATTTTCAGGTGGTTAATACACTGACTTTGACATACAGTACATTTTTCATGAGAACAGGGTCAAATTCTTGTGCTCTGCACACATGCTGACATCCGCTCAATTTTGCCGACTGTCATCTGATCCTGACAGACAATAATCCAAAGTTTCCACTGCCAGCCTGATTAAAAAAAAAAAAAAAACTTGTGACCTCCTGCTTTCATACCCACAAGATGAAACAAGATAAATTACCTTCTGCTGTCGTTTTCCCCCTGCTGCAAAGTAAACATATCTTTTTGTGCATGATTTCCTTCCGCCTCCAGCTACAGGAGCGGATGAATGACACATTGACACAGGCAGGCAGACAAGCAGAGAAATGAAAAGCACTGTGGGAGGGGTGGAGAATTAATAGCAGTTCATTATTTGAAGAATCCAGTCTGAGACCTGCTAATTCCACATGAATAATTTGATTTCAAAGGGTTTAAGGAAATACAGGTTTCACAATGTGCCCTTTGGATTGTTACACTGTGTTTTTTTGAACCCAGTGCCCTGATAGAATTAAAGAGGAGCTCCAAGTTTATATTTATCGCTGAAATTGGGGCTGCACAATCAACAACATTGTCTTAATGTGCCATAACAGACAGGTTCCTTCAAACGTCTTTGAGCCAATATGATCATTTCAAATTAACATATGTCAAGACAGCTCCAACAAGTTCTTTTTTCCACAGAAACCTCTAAAGTGACATTTCCACAAATGTTCATAGGCATGAGATGTGAGATATGTTGCCTTCAGAGAAGATTGTGATTGCCTTGTCCACAAGAAGTACTCATATGAGTCCCCATACTTGTGGTGTTCAAGACAACCAAAGTGGTTTTCTTTTTCTTGTTTAGAAACCACAGATTTCAGTTGTGACATGTTTGCTGACTTCTTCCAAAAATGTGAGTCCATTAAAGTTCCCTTTGGATGGTATGTTAACATTGTCATTTAGTAGTGGAGATGTTTGTTTTTTGTTTTATTTTACCATAAAAGTTTCTGCCTGAGAAAAATGTTGATGTACCAGTAGCCTTATCCTTCATTTGTGCTTTTGCATTTCATACATTACACTACCAACTCATTAGCTTGCTAAAGTGCGGGCCTCGACGGCTTCTAGATGCCCAGCTGCAGGCTTAACTCCTAGCAGCGGAGTTCTCACAATTTACAACTTTGTGTACACAGTATAATCACGAGCTCATGAGCTCCGATTGAAGGCAGCTTCTGTGTGGGATTCAGTCAAAAGTGGAAGTTTGTGGAAAGCTAAGACTTTACGAGTTGTGACACATTTGCCGACTTTTTCTGAAGACTGGAGGCCCTGAAGTTCATTTTGGATGGTGTGTTAATCTGTAATTATATGTAGAGTAATCACAGGTCCATGGGTTACATTTAAAGGCATGAAATGTATGTATGTCAGTGGTGATAACACTCTAGACAAAAATGGCACACTAAACATTACGCCTCTTAAAGTATCCACATGTTAGCATTGGTGCTGTGACCATGTTTGGAGGCTAATGTTAGCATTGTTTATATATGTTTAACCAACATGTTGATTAGTGTAAAGTCCTGTGTCTTCTTCCCTTACATCGTAAATCTTCTTCTGTCATATCCCCATTTAGAGATAGCATTTTTGTTTTGGAACTTTTTCTGATTAGAAGCTACAACCAAACCAATAAACCCTCCATTTAGCCCCGGTCGCACTTGTACAAGTTTAGTGTTCATCAGAAAATGTTGGCATGCAAACACAATAACCTAAAAGGGTTCACATTTTAGGATTGTTATTGAGAACATTTTAAACTTGCCAAAATTAGCCTAGCTGCTGGCTTAACATGTAAAGTGCCTTGTCTTTTCTCTTTTGCTTTTAATTTGCGTATGTTTTGTTTCATTGTACGATCACTGTTTTTGAGAATTATTTTAAGGTCATAATGACNNGTGATAGATAATATATGAATGCATTTTTAACATTAAACTAACATTTTAAACTAACTTTAAGTGCTTCTAAGAAATTTGTACCTTGAGGAAGAACCAACCTAGCTTCTTCGGTCATGCTAAGCTATGGCCATAGTCTATATTTTCTTGGCCATATTACTGTTGTATGGCGTAGGATTTAGTGCCACCCAGCTGTGAGGTTGCAGGTTGCAACAGAATGCTCCTCCCTCACTCCCAGCATTATATTAACTACCTAAAATTAATTACAGAAACCATTCCTGGAAAAAAAAATAAAAAATAAAATCATTTGATGTGTACCTTAGTGTTTTAATTGGTCCAAGTCCCATCCACTTACATGGAGGGGGTGGAGCTCATGAACTATACTGCAACTAGCCACCAGGGGGAGCTCTACTTGCTTTGGCGTCACTTTTGCCGAGCTGTAGCTTTCTGTGAGCAGAGAAGGTCTACAGTCCTGTCAACGCCATCAAACGGCTTCGTAGTTGCTGGATGTGAGTTGTTGTGGTGCTTGGCTGCTGCAGTTTGTTGCTGAATGATTTCTAGGCTTTTTATGATAGGCTACACTAGAGTAACCAGTCTGGGTGGTTAGTGCTAAACAAAACATCAATCTAATATTTTGGGCGGTTTTGTGTCTGTTTTTAGGGTTTTTAAACAGCTTTTTGGCAGGAAACTATCAGCTGCATCTGGCAACACTGGTGGCCACAACTTCAATGCATATACATGGAAAGTTTCCTCTGTTGAAACAGCGTTTGTCTTTTCTGGCCTACTGTAGGTACCTGAACTCCTGAACTTTTAAGCTCAGAGGTAACTGACCAGATGACTTGCAAAGTCTTTTACTGGCATGTTGTTACTTTTACAAAGGTAAGGTAAAGGTTACATCTTCCACCATTGAAATCTTGCTTTGCCTTTAAAGTTGTGTTTTATGTTTAAAGACAGGCGACACAAGACACGTGTTTACTGTTCTTGAATAGAAATTATGTCACGTTTCACATATTTTGTATTAAAATTTGCCCACTTCAGAGTGCTATCTCTTTACACTGGAATTTCCTTTTTTTAAGATGAGTGTTGCATATTGTGTTTGAGCCTGGCAGTCTGTCAGCCTGCATTGAACTGCTGTCAGTAGGCGCCGTGGCTGTAGGCAGGGAGGAGGGAGGAGAAGTGTGCGCTTGTATGGGGTTGGGAGGTGGACTGGCGGGGGGTGTTTAAGCTTGCTCGTGTTTTCTTATTGCTCGTCACCTCCCTCCCTACCTCCCTCCCTACCTCTCAGGGTCAGGTAGCAGACGTAACGCACTCTCACCCACACTCCCACATCTTCAAGAGAGCACACGCACATGCTCCACTTCCTCCCCAGGGCCCGTTCGGGTGAAGACAGCATGGGCAACTGTGAGCTGTGAGGATGGAGAAGAGAGTGTGTGTGATCCAGACTGACTTCCACCAGTACAGACCCACCGTCGCTCTGCACAGCAGAACCCTGGCACATGTAAGAAACCTGCATCTCTTCCTCTGACAATGCCTATATTTTCTCCTTCACTTTCTCCTTTTCTATCTTTCTGTCTGTGAGCCAGTTGTGTATCTGTCACAGTGCTCCCCAGCATGCTGTCAGGGCTGCTCCTTGTTGCAGGCCCACACCTCTAGAAAAATAGCTTTTTTTATTCAGCAGGGGGCGTCATAGAGTATAGGATCATTTGTGACATACAGTGCACACACACACACACACACACACACACACACACCACATGTAGGAATGCAAACATAGACAAGCATCAGGGTGCCTGAAGACACACAGTGAATTTAATGTTCTTGTGCACAGACTACAAGCCCTTTGAAGACTTTGTGATGGTTACAAGCCTAGTTTGACATTTGCAAAGGGTTACATAAAAAGTCAATAACACTCTTGTGTGTCTGTTTAGTATTTAACTGGAGGCGGGAGGCAATGGCCTAGCTTAACATACAGACATACATACAGAAACGTATACGTTGTCCACGTATGGTCAGTATATCAATAAGCTTTAGAAGTATAGTACTGCAAACATAAGCTGCTAGCTACCAGTATTTCTATGCCAAGCAAGGCATTTTTGAATAAGACTTCTACTGTTTTTCGTCATGGTATTATCCGCGTATTCAACTATGCTGTTTCACAGTGCTGAGGAAACAGAGCTTGGTCCAGCTTTGTAATTCTAAACATACAATTATGAGCCCTAGCATCCAACCAATAGACTGTATAAATATGGTCGGCGGAACTGCTCCTCAAAAGTGAAGCCAAATCAAGTAGAGCTCCCCCTGGTGGCTGGGTGCAGTATAGGTCATAAGCTCCACCCCCTCCATGTTAGCAGATGGGACTTGGGCCGTTTTAGGTAGTTAATATAATATTGATGCATGGGCAAGTTATTTGACGCTATACAAACAGGATGTGACATAATGGCAGCCACCAGTTGCCATTATGAGAGACCATGAGAGCTGTAAAACTTTACAGTGTATAGTACAATGTATAATTTCCATTTAACTGGTGGGGGTAGAGCAGAGTTTAGCATTAAACGAAAACACAAGTGAGTCTGGTGGAAGTGTGGTCGGGTCATCGATAACAAAGCTCCGCGTGGCTCCACTTTCAGACCATACTGCACACACTCTGGCTCCAAGCTTGCAAGATGCCGCTGCCCGTATCCCTGGAAAAATAGCGTCTGTCTGGCCAATGCAAGGAAGTGGGGACACATTGTCCATATTTATACAGTCTATGGTCCAACCCAGTGAAGTTAATTTCTTTACGGATGGATGGAAACTTTACCACACCCATGGTGCAGAGATAAGCCCTGTGCCTCCATGTGTAGCTACCTAAAACTGTTCAGAGCATACACATATATATAGAAAACAGAAAGAGAGACCTGAATATGTAAGATTTGTTGCCAAATTGCCTAACCTGGCTACCTTCCTGGCACGCTGCTTCCCTTGATTTTAATAATAAACCCTGTCCAATTCCATGCGGCGAAATTTTTTAAAACGATTCTGATAACCCCTCTACTGTAAAAGCTCTTTCCAAAACCTATACCCCAACTTTGGCCTACATGCTCATTTTTCCAGTCAACTTTTTTCTGCATGGACTTTAGCTAAAATATGGCATCAGCATAAATTGGTTGCGGGCCCACACGTTGTCGTCATTTGTCCTAATAGCATGTTTATTGATCAATTCGATTGCCGTTGTCAAGTAACTTGCGCATCACTGATGAACTATGACCGTTTGACTTCAACCATGATGGATTCTTCAGCATAGGAATCATGGCGTGACTTTTAGTTTCCATCTCACTTTGTATTTTCACACCCGCACACACATGCAGCACACACAGCTGGGCTCAACAACAAAGACACAAAAGCTGTGTGGTTTTCTTCCTTGATGATTCTCCATGTGGGTCATTGGGGTGCCAGAGAATATGCTGTGCCTTTGAGCGTGTTTCATCTTAAATGGTGCTAATTTAAAAGGAATCCTGCTGTGCTCCAGATAATACTATGTTTGGGTCTGTTCAGTACAACATACAGTCAGTGTTGTCTATAATCCGCCTGTCCTGTGGTCCAGCTATGTCAGGTATTTCAATCAGCCCTATCAGCACACTGACTGGCTGTGAATAGAGTGGAACCCCATGCACGGCATTTATAATGTCAACATCTATCTCTCCAGTGTAATTACATGACAACAATCATGTCATTGATATGATTTACAAGCTGGTCTTATTCTACCTGACCTGCAGTCAGTCGTCCACATGAGTGTACGTGAGCTGTGAGGTGCTTCAGTGATCAAAGTGCCTTCCTCTGTGACCTGCATCCAGAGTTCAGCCAGAGGCCAGGCTTCACCCCGAGGTCCATTCATCTGGGAGCAGTTTGCACTAACTAGCACTGCTCATCTGCAACAATGCACAGCAGTAAGGGAACAGAAGCGAAGAGCAGTGCTGCACACAGTGATTTATGTGGAGCATCCGAAAGCCAGGTCCAACAGTTACAGTCCAACCTGTGCCAGAAAAGTGACAGCAGACGTGATGATGTGCACCATGTACATGCATGACGGTAGCACTGCAGCCCCCCCACTTTTGACAGTTAATGACTGCCCTTTTCGTCACGCAGTGAGAAGTTGGAAGCAACTCTGTCCAAATTAAAAGTGGAGTCAGCCATTCCTGCAGAACAGAACAGAACAGTTGATAATTGTGCTCAAGGGGCAAACTGACACACCCATCCCTTTGGCGCTCTCTCAGAAGCTTTGCTTCAGTTCATGGATGCACATTGCAAACCAAATAACAAGAGAGAGGGAGAACAACAACACAGTGTGTAATCTAACCAACATTAGCTAAGTATTGGGTTAGCAGGTGTTGCAGCTGCTGCTGCAACGGTAGCATGCAGAGAGGACGAGATGATTTCTCAGAGCCAACACAGCAGCCGAAGACAGCGATACTTGCAACTGTCTCGCTTATACAGCTAACACCGCTGCAACAGAATATGTTGGTCCTCTGACAGATACCAAAACAAATTACACGCCTGTTACACGCCTGTCAAACTATAACAGAAGAACCATGCTTTTCAGCTCTTGGAGATCTCCATTAGAAAGTCACACTTGTCATAAATAACCTCATTGGTTCCATTATTATGAAAGTACAGATACACATATGGAGTTTAGAAGACTCAAATGTGACCAAATTGAAATTGAATTTTTTTGTCCCTAAACTCTCCATCAATTTTATTCAGCTATCTAAACTCATTTGGCACATTAACTCATACTGGAAAATTTGTCACTCTGCACGTCTTCACCAGTGAGATCATTTCTACCTTAACAGCTCAATAAAACTTCGATTTACGAGGCCAATTCTTTGATGCAGGATCCAAACTTTGCAGTTCTAGTTCTTTTCTTTTATCTATAGTAGTTTTGGTTTGTTGCATGTCTGAACTTTCACTGTGTAAATGAGTAGGGTGCACAAACAGCAGGATCTGAACTTCCCACAGGTGTGAATAGGTGTTGAGATGGGCGAACAGCTGTTCAAATAACAGGGGGGGATGGAGATCATGGGATCAATATTCCAGTTAGCTTTACTCAGACTAGAAATGTCAGGAGTCGGAGGAAGAGGCTGTTGCTTTGCCATTGTCCGGGACAAATGTGTAAAAACAATGGGAGCCTAGAGACATTTTTTACAGAGCTGTGAATCAGACAGACAATTGGAAAGTTTGTTTTGTTGGGATGAGAAGTGCAGAAACACCTCTGAGCTTCAAGTCAAAACACGAAAACTTTGCTCAAGTGTAACCCGCATTCATCACAGGGAGAGGGGTTGCACTGTGACAAAGAGAGCATTTAATCTGTGAATTGTCAACAATAACGCCGGCTTAAAAGGTTGAGCTCTGTGATCATGCTAAAGGTGAACCATTGATGTGTCACATTTGTCTTCCCCTGCTTTTTCTGGCGTCAGCCTGCAGATTGATGTTGAGTGCGACAGAAAGTCCTGCAGTGACAGGTAAATGCATTGTGTGTTCAAACTGACAACAGGCAAAGGAAGTTCAGGTGTGTCAGGAGGGAAATCCTCGTGGCGGTTTAGACACACATGTCCTAAATCTTATTTGGACAACATGGCAATTAACAGTGCACACTTAAGAAAAGATAATACCACATCTCCCTGTCTAATTTCCTCGCTGACAAACTGCACAGTTTGTCAGGTTTAAGAGGAAAGCTGGCTGTCAGGGCTCACAGAGCTGAGATAATGACAGCTCTTTTCCAGATACCGCCACTCAAGCAGCAACAGGTCGCTCTCTTCGTGCGTGTGCGCAACGCACCGCTTTCCCTTTTAAACCGCCTCTTCTTCAGATCACACGGTGGAAAATCTGTTTTTCCAGAGCCACTTTTGGCTCTTGTTCTTGGATGTAAATCCAAATCTACTTGTAGAATCTTGTTTTGTGTTGAGAGATGATAAAAGAAGACTGTAGCAAGAAATGGAAATGCATGGATGAAAAATTACCTAAATGCCAGTTAATGGAATTGCATTAGGGAAGAGTGCAGTAGGACTTGTTAGGACTTGGGACTTGGCTCAGACTTGTCAGTCTTGACTCGGGACTTAAGTGAAAGACTTGAGGCTTGTGAGACAATGACTTCGTTCCACCTCTGTCAATTAGCTCACCACTGTTATTAACGTTTACAAGAGCAGCTTCAAATGTTAAATGCTGCTAGTCCTAGAGTTCTAGAGTTGAACCCAGTCACAGTGCATCTTACTTACAGTAATAGTAACCACAACTCTAATTATCACAAAGTTTTTATTGAAATTTCTAGTCAGTCAGCTGACAGATACACACCGACCAGCCACAACATTAAAACCTGGGAAACTTCTGGACCTGGCATTCATTTGGATTTTACTTTTACCACCCACCTAGACCAGACCAGGCACCCCCACCCCATAGCAATGACACTCCTTGGTGGCAGCAGCCACCCCCACCACGATGCAACCTGACACAGACACACACACAAAAACAGTGTAGGAACTCAAACAAACAAAAAAAAACCTGATCAATTATTCTTATCTTCACATGTTTGTTATGTACCTTGCCTTATATGTTAGTTGCTCTTTGATATTTGTTGAAAAAGACTGCAAAATCTTGTTAGACTGAGTAAGTCCCTGAATGCAGCAATTAAGTTCTTTCTCATTTTATACAATGACTACCTGCTGTTTTAACAGGAGGACTGGCAAATGAGCTCCACTGTCAAACTTAGGCTGCAGTTTGTGTCTCAGCGTGTATGGAGCATTATGTGTATACACCGAGCTGTCACTGGTTGACGTCTGTTCAGAGTCTGGATCATTTTGGGAGGAGATGTCGAACTAGGTCTAGTGAGGCCATATCTTGCTGTCTGTCTCCGATCCAATGAGCTCCTGAACGCTCCCTTTGACCTTTGGTTGCTGTACCATGTAGTGTTCAGGTCTGGTTGAAAGAGTGTTTATAATTCCAAGTGTTTGCTCTAAATGATGTGAGGTACCAGAGTGGTGGAGTTAACCACACCAGGAATACTAAGACAGTTCTCTAAGCAGTATATAAACTTTACATTGATGGGTTCTTACACAGTTTAAACAAATGTTACTTACATAGCTGCAAAGGACTATCATCAGTTTCACAAAGGGCACTGGGGCGGAAGTTTGTTGATGCTGATAAATCCACTGGCAAAACAGGGATCTGCCGTTTAAATCATTATTAAGCAAAGTGAGCCTCTAATTTCTCTGATAGTGTAGGCTTTTTGACGTGTAGTTACACAATATAAGCAATTACACCAACCGAATAATGTGTTTTAAACCATTCAAAAAATGATTATGCACCATATGGCTTCTTCTAAAAGAGGCCATGGCAGTGAATTTAGGATTTTGTAACGACGTGAGTTCTTTCTGCTAGGTTATTTCATTTGCAGAGGCTGCAGGCTTCTTGGCAAAGGAAGATAGTAACATGGTTGACATTTTGCAATCAGTATATTATTCATTTTGTCAGTGATTGCCCCAGGTGTAAGCAAGAAAGAAACCAGAACACCGGCTTCCTTGTTCCAGAACAAACGAAAAACTCCAGATAACAAAAATGATTTCTGCACTAATCTGTTTTTCTTTTTATTTAAAATGAATTATGTTAAGATGTGTTCTCTTAAGTAATAGTGGCTTGCCCTTTTGGAGGATTTCAGTATGTTCTTATGCTATAAAGTCTATCCATATCAAGGTTATAAAGTTGAAGGAAGATGCTGGTTTCTCCGTTTGGGTCATTGGTAAACAACCCGCTAAATCGTTCCTGTGCCTGTGTATATCATCCAGTCAACTTCTAGTTGTGTGGACTACTGCTGTCAAGACCCTGTGGGCAATTCCAATATGGCCGCACATCGGAACCATTCTCCATTCTCGTGGAGCGTTTCTCATTGTGGTGTTGTGTTCTTTCTTGTGAAACATCATGAGTTGCTGCCCAAGTACTGTTCCAATTCAAAGCACACATCTGAGTCCAAATTCCAAATGCCCAGATGCGTTCTTCCCGCGCTTGTTTTATCAAGGATGCACCGGGCGGTAACTTGTGCGGACCTGGGACAGGAAAGTCAGGTATCCCAGAATGCATTTCTCGGATGTCATCAAGCACGCTGCTGTTCCAGTTACAGAATAATTGCACTGCATCCTTTAAAGTCTGTACTTCAAAGTTGTATTTGTCAAGTCTGATCTTCTAAATATGCCTCATGTTAAACCGTTGAAGCTGTAGTACAATTTGAATGACTTCCGGTAGGGCTCCTCCTAACCGTTACCTAACCTGTTGTGTTTGCTTGTTTGTCTTTTGATCAACAGTTGCAACTAGTTAGCTAGAAATCAAGGCATTCCTGTGAAAAGAATGCTGTCAATCCTCAGAAACATACTTGCTTCCACTGAGAGGTCAACTGATGAGTATGCTGCTTCTTCTGTAACCGCTTTTTCCTGTTAAGGGTCACGGGGGTCTGCTGGAGCCTATCCCAGCTGTCATAGGGCGAGAGGCGGGGTACACCCTGGACAGGTCGCCAGTCTTAAGCACATTCACTGAACATCATTACCCTCACTGCCACTGCTTTTTAATCTGGATTTGCTGCACCTGAAATGAAATGCGATGCACTGAATCGGATGACTGTTTGGAGTTAAAGGCAACTAGACGGATAAGTGGCAGCCATGTAGTGGTTACGTCTGGTATTGCTACCTGAACTGAATGGCAAATGTGCTGATGTCTACTAAGCCCCATGACAGCAGTTGTCTTCCCTTCCCCACCTTAACCAAGTGGATTTAACATTAAACACATTTTGCCACTGTGGCATGCATTTGAGTGAAGAGTCAGCAGGTTTAAGTCAAAAATGTGGTCTTAATTTTGAGAAGTACAACTGTGACCCAACCCCACCAGTAGGAGATATAGAGTTCAGAGTAATCGCAACCATTGCATATGTACCACTGCAGCATACTTCTTGATTTCTTACCTTCCTTTGTGATCCCACAGCACTGTAGTGGAGTAGTGCAGCAGCACAGGAGGAACTATTGTTACTGTTGCAGTAAAAGAGGGCCAGCAGGAGGCCAGAAATGTGGGCACATGTCAGTGTTCATACACACATGTCGACTTTTTGGTGTGTATGCTTGTCTGTGGTGTAGAGAGGGAGACTAGGATTGGGGCTGTGTGGACAAAAGTGAGAGAGGGTCAAAAAAAAGCAGGCGGCTAAGCTGAAATATCAAGCCTTGCTGCATATGCGTGTGTGAAAATTGTGTGTGAGAGCCGGGTCTCTGTGTCGCAGCAGCACGTTCACTCAGAGGAGGCAGGGATGAGGGAGAGAGAGGAGCTGAGGAAAGCCTTAGAGCAGAGTGACCGGCTCCTGTCCAAGGTCCGCGAGCTGGAGGAGCAGAACGCCCAACTTAACGAGGAAAAGAATGAGGTGGCCACTAAATACCACGCTGTAAGTCTCTGCTGCGCCTCGCTCCTTGTTGCTCTCTGTTGCTTTCTTTGTTTTTTCCCTTTGTTCCCTTTTGTTTCACTAGCTTGATATTTAAGAACTCACATCATCTCTGATTAAATTTGAATTTCTGCTCGATAAGGGATTTTGAGTGGGTCATTATACAAATCCCGTCTGGATGAAATTAAGTGGATAATGATACCCTAGCAGAGAGAGAGAGACAGAGAGAGAGAGAGAGAGAGAGAGATGCAGCCACCATGGCAGTCGCTGTGTTGGGGCT